>CAUYUJ010008718.1:0-38472 GCA_963575745.1 Prorocentrum cordatum | reverse complement strand
TCAGCAGCAGCATCATCATCAGCATCATCAACATCATAATCATAAACATATTCCGCAGGCTCCCTTGCGGGGCCATCAGGCTGCGAGGATTAGGTTCGCTGCTCCCTGCACCAGTTCCAGTTTCCAATTTTCCAGTGTTACAGTATTGCTGTCTGCTCCCTACTGTAAATTGTTACTGTCCGCGCGAGGGGGGGGAACCGAATATGACCCTGGTTACCGTCCCCTGGGAGGGTTCTCAAAATTTCCGGAAGCCTTGGGACAGGTAAAAATACGTGAGATTCGCACTCCTGGCGCAATAATCCATCGAATCTTACCCTGTACTCGCGCCCCCGAGGTCAAGACCCCTAGCACATGACCCCGTATCCGAGTCCCCGACGCCACGATCCTTTTCTTAATATACATGTTCACGCTCCTGAGGCCATGATCCCCTTGTAAAGTATACAACATTCTCGCCTCTGGGGTCAGGATCTCCAGTAAATTACGCCACGGTCGCGCCCCCGGAGCTACGATCCAACGCAAATCACTCCACGCTCGCGCCCCCGAGGCCACGATCTCCAGAAAATTACACCACACTCGCTCCCCCGATGCCACGATCCTGCCCCCGAAACACGATCCCTCGTAAGTCGCGTCACACTCGCGCCCCTCAGGCCACGATCTCAAGAGGCGCCCAAGACGCGCCCAAGAGGCCTCCAAGAGACCTAAAACACACCCCACGAGGCCCCAAGAGGCCCCCAAGAGGCGCCCAAACCGCCTCCACCAGGCCCCCGAGAGGCTTCCCACGACACCCCAACACAAAAACAAGAGGCCTCAGACCCACAACCCAGGCACGGTGGCGGGATGGGCCGAAGGTCACAAGGCCTCCAAGACGGTTCGAGATGGCCTCCAAGATGGCCACGATGGCCCAAGAGGGCCTCCAAGATGGTCCAAGATGGCCTCCAAGTCCGCCCAAGATGGTCCAAGACGGCCTCCAAGACGGCCCAAGAGAGTCCAAGACGGCCCAAGACGGCCCAAGAGGCCCCCGAAGGCCTCCCAGACGGCCCAAGAGGCCTCCAAAAGGTCCTCCAGGAGGGCCCGAAGAGACCGAAATCATTGATGCTCCCTAGGTTTTGGAAGGATTTGAGCAACTCTTTTTCCACACAGCAAGGACATGATTCTGACGAAAGCCTCGAAACGTCTTGGCCAAAGGTTAAAGTTTGCACGCTCTCTGACTCCTCCCTGGGAGGGAGGGTGGGAGCCGAAGGCAGGCTATGGAGAGAGTAGGAGAGGGGGCACACAAGGGGGAGAGCGGGGCGCCGATGTTTAAACTCCTGGATCGCTTCGCAGGTCAGATTGTGGCTATACATCACGGAATTACAAAAGCCGAAGCTCAAACCGTTCAAGAACATATAGAGCAACTCTTCTTCCATACAGCAGGGACATGATTCTGACGAAAGCCTCGAAACGTCTTGGCCAGAGGTTAAGGTTTACACGCTCTCTCACTCCTCCCCGACTTCCCCCGAATTCGGGAGTTCACTAGGGTTGGGAAGGGCGGGGGCATTTGTTACACCCGAACGCAGCAACACTGGAGGCCGTGAGGGCCCGTATCATACAGTGCGCGAGCTTCGGCGGATAAGCGGCAGCTGGACGAGCACTGGCACTTCCTTCAAGCTGAAAAATGAGGAAGTCCCGCGAGCGAGCATATCCCGTTCCGGCCACGGCATTTCCTACAGAGGTATCTGATATCACCCTCCACTACATGGCAAAACATCAGTCTAGCTGGCTTCTTACATGGGGCTCCGAATTGACATTGATCTAGTTCTACAAGGCTGACCCCAGGAAGGAAGGCCAGGGCTTGGATTTCGCGAGTGCGCCACAACCGAGAAGTGAGCGGGTGCTCGAGAAACGCAGGGACCTTGAGCTGCTGAAAAACTGCAAAAAGACCTACGGCAGCCTTGGCGATACGATTGCCTTCGCGGACCTTCTCCGCATCAGGTCCGCTCAGCAGCGGCCCGGGCAGACCCCAGGGCCTCTCTTGAGAGCGAATCTTCGAGGTGCGATCGCGCACGATCGAGAACGTCTGGCGCGAGGGGGCAAGCGCTGCCGCCAAGATGCGGCCGCGCCGAGCCTCGCGTCGGATCGGGGCGAGGACTCGAGGGGCAGCGAGGACCCGCCAAACTGCGTCGTGAGCCTTGCCCCAGCTTGAAGCAGAGCGCCTCGCCAGCCCTCGACGCGCATCTGCTGCCGGCGAAGAGATCAGCTATGGAACGCCCTTTCAGGGCAGAACGTTGAGACGCGAGGCTCTTGCTCCTACAACCACGGCACGTGCGCCTCAGCTTGGAGCGCGGGCCTGCCAGGCCAACATCTCCTGACGGAGGCAGACTGGATGAGCAAGGCCCAGCATGATCTGCATGAGGTGAGCTTCGCAGGACTCGCACAGCCGCCTCTGGTCTGGCGGGCAGCGCCCGTGCTCGGCGCCGAGGCGGCCGCTGTGCCCGCACCGGCGCATGCTCCGCGCCTGGGCCCAGCATCCGCGGCGTCGGAATTCCTCGAACGTCCGCGCGCGCCGGCCCGCGTCGACGCCGGCACCTGAGTGGCGCAGTTGGTGCGCAGTTATCTTCCCAGCGCCGACCTTGGCGGCGGCCAGCGAAGCGGCCTCCGAGAGCTCCAAGTAGTTGAACGGCAAAAGCATCTCCGCCCCTACGGCAGCTCGCAGATGGGCAAAGAGGGGGCCCAGACCTCGCAAGTAGCTCGAGTCCAGGAGCCCAGTAGGCAGACGTGGACGAGGAGGAGGAGGAGGGGGGGGAGGAGGAGGAGACTGAGGATTGAGGAGGAGCAGGGGACGATGAGGAGGGAGAACGGGAGAGGGCGGAGAGTTGAGAGGACGGATCGGCGGAGAAGGCGGCAGGGGATGGGAGGGGTGGTTGGGGAGCGCGGGTCGGGGAGTGTGATTCAGAGCAGTCAGGAAGGGTTAGGGGAAATGCGACGGGAAGTTGGATGAGTTGTTTGATGATGACAACGAGGCGGGGCGGGCGGGGCTAATGTTGGCTGCGGTGAAGACGGCGATGATGATGATGATGCTGCTGTTGATGATGATGATGATGTTGATGATGGCGTCGCTGATCGTCTCAAGCCACCATTGCGAATACATTCGCATGATTATACCCCGCGTGTTCGTGCACTCGCAGCTCTATCTGCAGCACTGGCGAGAGACGCTCAGAAGCCGAACACATCATCAGGGATGGCAGGCAAAAAAAGGACGGTGCATGCTGCGGAGCTGGCGCGGCCGCGGCCGCCACTGGCGCTGCTGGCGGAGCTGGCAACCTGGCGGAGCTGGCGGCCGCCGTCGGCGTGGCCGACTTCGGATTGATGGGCGAGGACGGCTTGACCTTCTTCGTCTTCCTCGCCCCCTCGGGCGGCGCGGCCTCCACCTGGACCTGCTTGATGCCCTTCTCGGCAGACGGGCTGCCCAGCGCCACCGACGCGGCCGCGGCTGCGGGCGTTGTTGGGGCGATGCCACCCCCGCCGCCAGGCGAGGCCGTTCCCGGTTCCTTCCCGCCCGGCCTCTCCATGACGACGGACACCTTCTCGCCCTCCGCCGCCGCTGGCACGGGCTCCTTCGCCGCCGCTGGCTTGGTCATGCTGCGACCTGCTGGCCCCCTCCTGACGGGCCCCTCCTGCTCCTCCTCTGGCACCTCGCCCTCGCCCTCGCCATCGCCGCCATCAGCTTCCTCGCCCTCGCCCTCGTCCTCCTGAGCAGGAGGGCCGCCCTCGCCCACGGCCTCCGCCTCCTCTGGCACTATGTCAGCAGCTTTGGCCGCCGCGGGTTTCTTCCCGACGCCGCCCCCCCTGTTCGGGGTGGCCCCACGGTCGGTCAGCCACTTCAATTTGGCCTTCTCGATCGCGATCTTGTCCGCGGAGCCCTTCACGCACTGGGCGGCCTGACTGATGAACCAGGTCTTCGCCTCCTCGTAGGAGGCGCCCGGGTACCCGAGGAACTGGACTTTCTGACCCGACCCTTCCCACATGACGAGCCAGGACTTGCCGTTCTTCGCGACGAGCTGCACCTTGACAACCTTGTCGCCCTTCATCGCCTTGCACAGGATGTTCTTCCCAGCTGTGGCAGCCGCAGGCGTCTCCAGTGGCTCGACGATCTCTTTCTCGGGGACCTTCCACTGGAAGCCATCGCCCCGCGTCGCGGCAAGGAGCGCCCCCCCATCCACGCGGAGAGCCCGGACATACTCAGGAACAGCTTCACCTTGCTTGGCGCGCCACGCGGATTGCTGGGCAGCGCTCGGGCTCAGCACTGGGAGATCGCGCCGATCGGGATAGCGATACGATCGCCACCGTCGAACTGGCATCACACGCAAGTTCACATGCATATGAACACGCGTGCGATCACGCGCTGCAGCGTGCGATCGACGCCACTCGACCGATACACCACTAAGTGCATTTCGATGGTGGCGACCACAGCGTGACCCCGATAGGGCGCGATATCCAAGTAGCGCGCTCGATTGCACCCTTGCACCTGCGCGTCTGGTTTCCAGCCGAGCTGCCAATCCCCGACGACGGTCGCGACGTTCATGCGCGGCGGCAGCTTGCGGGCATTCTTCTTCTTCGGCTCGGCGGAGGCGGCCCCGGGGCTGCTTGCCGCGCAGGCCGCGGCGCCAGCAGCCATAGCAGCGCCCTGCTGGTGGAGCTCGGCTCAGACAGGCGATAGCCCGTCGCTTCGACCAGGGGAGGCCGAACGCGGAGGGCAATGCACAGGCTACCTTTAGTTTCGAGTCGAGCTCCTCCTTGCTTTCACCACCTAGCAAGAACAACTCAACTCTCTCCTTACCCGGCCCAGCATCGTATTTTTCCTTTTACAGGTGACAGGACTGCCCCCCCGACCCCCGCCCGCCCCCCCCTGACTCCCCCCCCCCCCAATGCGCCCGATGCCTGCTGCCCCCGCCCCCCGCGAGGCCGAGCGATGATGACCCCCGAGACAACGTCGAGCAGGAAGCTGGCGCCTACGGACCCGCCCGACGCTACAAACGATTTAGATCCTGCTGTCTTGACCGGGCCCCGGGCCACGTGCCGAACCACCATGTTCCGAATGTGCTTGCCTGTGTCCTCTGCCCAGCCTGCCTGGCCGTCGGCCAGCTTCCACGATCGCTCGTGATGATATGCAACCTTCTCGAGCACATCCTGAGGACAGCACACGCCCCTCCTTGATGATCCACCCTCCCCCTCCATAGTTATCCCCATCCCTCCTCGCACCTCCTACTTCTCCATTGCACGCGCGTGGGGGTGGCAGCGTTTTGAACCGCGGATCCTGGGCCATAATTTTGTTCAATGAACCGCCGAGTACTGGGCGGTCTTTCAAGAGCTGGCGCGTCGCCATCGGCAACGGTTGTTGTCCACGAACTGTTCCCTATCCAATGGGGCACAGTGCACCGCTGCCGTCGAGCATTGCACCTGCTCTGCCTGGGCGGGGTGGGGGGAGGGTGGGGCGGTCGAGAAGCGGCGCTGTCGGCCGTGATTTCATTTCAAGAGGGGGGGGGGGGGGGGCGTAGTGACGGGCGGGGGGGAGATGGGGGGAGGGCGGGCAACGGGGGGGAGGGGGCAGGGCGGAGAGACGGGTGCACCATTGCCCGCTAAGAACATGATGGCCGCAGCAAGGGCAAGGCTTGGAACGCATATAAGAGGGGGGGGTGGGGGGGGGGGGGGCGGGCGGCGCACTCTGCGCATGGGTTCGTAGTTCACACGCCTTGGCGACGTGGAAGCTCCAAACCGCGGCTAACCTCTCAACAGGAGGGGCCATCGGACCCCGACGCGCCGACCGAGACGCCACGCCCACAAACTATGCCCTGCCCCACCGTGGCTACGCGCGACAGCGGCAACGATGATGCGGGGTGAGATGGAGCAGGCAGGAGTGGCGATACGCATCGGAAGGTAGGATGGGGAGAAGTAACGAGCCTGGTGGAGGAGGGCGAATGAGGAGGACGAGGACGACGATTACGAGCATGAGGACGAGGTTGGGAGGAGGAGGGGGAGAAGAAGGAGAGTTGGATGGTGGTGGCGAAGGAGGGCGGCGCGAGGGAAGCACCAAAAAGAAAACGATGCGCCTGAATTTTCGATATCAGCGACTTCACGTGGTCGAGCTTGATCTCGCGGGGGGTCTTCTGCGGCGTCGCACCCCGGCGGCGCGGGCGCTGGCGGGCGAGGGCGCGGGAAGAGGAGGGGCCTGATGAGGAAGGAGGGCGTCCACATTCACACTCAATTTCATATGCACGTGAACTTGGGTGCGAACGTGAAGGCCCCCCCCCCTCGCCCCCCCCCCTCCCCGCCCCCTCATTATCTTCATCATCCTTCTTCTCCCCATCCCAATCCTTCCTTCTCCGCAGCTAGCTCGCATCCGCAAGCTGCTGCTACGGCTTGCCGTCCTTTGAGTTTCAGCGCTGTCGTAGCCTCGATGTCCCAGGGCAAGTTAGACCCGACGGCGTCTTTCGGACAGTTCCCCCCCCCCCCCCCCCCATCCACTTCCCCGCCATCGCTATCCCCAGCATCATCGCATCGTTGCTATCTGCGCCCGCCCGCCCACCCCAGCCAGCTTCGCGCTCGACCCCCCCCGCCCTTAGCGCCAGCCGCCGCGGCGCCCTGCGAGTTGATCGGGGTGGCTACCGCTGCGGGGGGCGCGGCTGCATCGCCTGCCGCCGACGCAGGCTGCTCCTCGGCTTCGGACGACGCCTCGGGCGCCACCGCTGCTGCCTCAGGCGCCGCCGCTGCTGCCCCAGGCTCCGAGCCTGGCGCCTGCGAGACTGCAGCCGCGCGCGCTGCCGCGTCCGCTGCGGCCGCGCCCTCCCGCTCACGCCCCTCCTTCTCCTTCTGGCGCCCTGCTGGCGACCTCGGGGCCACTGGAGCGGGGCGAGACCTCGACCTCGCCCTCGAGGGCCTGGGCGAGCCCCGAGGCGGCGGATCAGGAGCGCCCACGCGGCCACGCGCCCCCACGTCGAGGCCGCCGATCTCCCCCCACGAATGCCGAGCATCAGGATCGCCAGGGCTCGGGGGGCGGCCGCGCCTCTCGATCTGGCTGGCCGCCAGCGCCCTCGCGATGTCTGCCTCCTCCGCCGCCGCCACCTTCTGCTTCCGAGCATCCTCGGCCAGCAAGGACTCAGCGATGGCTTGCGACATTGGCGTCAGCTCGCCATCATCGGGCCCGTCAACAGCGTCAGCCGCGTCTGCGGGCGACCAGGGGGGCTGCGCCGAACCGGAGTGCTCGTCGAGGGCGTCGGCGCCCTGCTCCTTCTAAGGATTGGCCCCGGCATCGCACTCCGATCGTGGGATGTCGGAGCGGGTCTCCACATCGCCCGCCGCGGTTGCCGCGTCCTCGATCACGATTGCCGCGTCCGCGGTGGAGGGCGAGTCAGGCGCGGTCGCCATCAACAAGGACTTGCCGATGGGCGCGCGCCAACACCTGTTGGGGCTGCGCACCTTCCAGGAAACTGACATAGAATATGGGCCAAAACGGCTAGGCTCGCGACAATGGAAAATGTTCCGAGGCTAACTCGGCCTTCGGCCCATGCAATGCCTCTCTTCCCCCCTCCTCGTCCCGCCCCTCTCCCCCCTCCCCCTCCTCCTCCTGATCAGATCCCCCCCTTCCTCTCCCCCCGCCCTGTTTTTTCCCTCATCCGCCCCTCCCCTCCTCCCTCCTCTCCTCCTCCTCCATCCTTCCTCTCCTTCCCCTTCCTCCTCCTCCTCCTCCTTCCTCCTCCTCCTCCTCCTACCTCTCCTCCTCCCCATCCTCCCTCCTCCTCCTCCTCTCCTCCTCCTTCCTCCTTCTCCCTCCTCCTCCTCCTCCCTCCTCCTCCTCATTCCTCCTTCCTCATCCTTCCTTCCGCTCACTCCTCCTCCTCCTCCTCGCTCCTCCTCCTCCCCCTCCCCTCCCCTCCTCCTTCCCACCTTCCTCCCCTCCTTCCTCCTCCTCCTCCTTCCTCTCACCCCTCCTCTCTCCTTCCTCTGCTCACTCCTCCGCTCCTCCTCCTCCTCCCCCTCCTAGCTCTCCCCCCCCTCATCCTCCCCTCTCCTCACCTCCTCCTCCTCCTACTCCTTCTCTCCTCCTCCTTCCTCTCCCACCTCCTTCCTCCTCCTCTACCCCCTCCTCCTCCTTCCTCCTCCTCTCCTCCTTACCTCACCATAACCCCTCCTCCTTCCTCCTCCATCCTCCTCCTCCTCCTCCTCCTCCTCCTCCGCCTTCCAGCCTCCTCACCTCCTCCTCCTCCTCCTCTTCCTCCTCCTCCTTTCCGCCTCCTCTCCTCTACTCCTCCTCCTCCTTCCTCCTCCCTCCTCCTCCTCCTTCTCACCTCCCTCCTCCTCCGTTCCTCCTTCCTCCGCTCCTCCTCCTCTCCTCCTCCTCCTCTCCTCCTCCTCTCTCCTCCTCCTCCTCTCCTCTCCTCCTCCCTCCTCCCCACTCCTCCTCCTCCTCCTCCGTCCTCCTCCTCCCCTACCCTCCTCTCCTCCTCCTCATCCTCCTTCCTCCTCCTCCTCCTCCTCCTCTCCCCCCCCCCCCCCCCCCCCCCCCTTTAAGACCTCGACCCCCCGAAGCGCACGAGGGGGGGAGAGAAAGCCAGCGAGCGGCAAGCAAGCCAGCACAGCAGCACGCGACGCGAGGAGCCAGCGAGGACGAGCGAGAGGGCAGGCGAGGAGGAGCCCGCAAACCAGCAGCAGCGGCAGCAGCAGGGGGGCCGACGGGCACAACCCACCGAAACGGCCGGCCGTGCGCCAGTCCCTACTTACCCGCTACTTCTGTATTGAGGGGGACTAAAATAATTGTAATCGCACTGTTCAACGCCACCCGCTCCAAAACAACATTGGCATTCGGCGTCGCTGCATTCATGAAGGGGAGGGGGGGAGAGGAGGAGGAGCTGGCGAGGATCACTAGACTACAACACGCATCACTGATGTCGCAATACACGATGTATGAAAACGCGTGCATCGAGCACTAATAATAACAACACTGAGATATGCAACAAACTCAGAGATGCGATAGACGACAGACCAGCGCTAGCGTAACTAACAATAGGAAACAAAACGACCTATTGTTTGCATTCAGAACAGATCCCGTTTGGTTTGAAGATAACATAGTAGATCCCGCAGCTCTTACATGTTCAGTTTAACATGAACTTACATAGCAGATCCCGAAGCGGGATTTTGGGATCCTCTGGGTCGGTCATGATTGGACCGGCGGGGGGGGCCCTGGCGTGCGACCGCGGCCACGGCCACGCCCCCGCCCCTTGGCATCCCCTCCGCTGGCCCCCGCGGCGCCGCCGCAGCTGGCGGTCCCCCTGGCCGCCGCGCCCGACGCGACACGAGAGTCGACGGCCTCCGCTTTCTGCATGGACTGCTCCACCTCCCAGTCCTCCTTGGCGCGGCGGGAGACGCGCTGCCTCAAGGCCGGCGCCAGCAGCTCGCCCGCCTCGCCAAGCGGCGCCAAGTACTTGGTGCCGGCGAAGGACGGGGCCCCGCCGCGCTTGCAGGCGCCCACGATGGCGCTGAGCCGGCGGGCGACGACCTCGAGGCAGGCGAGGCCGCCTAGGTTCAGCTGGCCGAAGCAGCCGGCCTCCTCGAGCGCCTCCGTCAGAGGCCGCAGCTCGTGGGCCACCCGGTTCGTGGGCGCAGTGTTCTTCTCTCTCAAGAACTTCTCAAGCCACGCTCGTGGGGTGCCCGATGTGCGGCGCATCATCTTGCACGCGCGGAGGCACGCCAAGCCCCCCTCGAGTCGCTGATGGCCCCAGTCGTGGCTCACCGACTCGTTGATAGCCTTCCTGAACTCCTTGAACCGCTCTCCCTGGTCGCCCCACTCGACCCAGAGGGTTCTCGTGTCGTTGCCGCTTCGCTCCTCTGACCTCAGGCCGCCGCCACCGGCGTTGGCCCCCGCGTCGCGGTCGCCTGACCCTAGCAGCGGCGCCTCTCCGCCTGGAGCAGGTCCGGCGCCAAGGGCCAGGGGCCCACCAGGAGCAGCGGCCGGCGGCGCCATCTCCAAGAGGCGGCGCAGCTCCTCCACGCGACGAGACGCCCAGTCGACCACCTCAGCCTCTGGCATCTGCCCCACTCGCCATGCTTGGCCGCGCCGGCGCCGGAGGGCGTCGACCCCTACCCCAATCAGGGTCTCCGTCGAGGCGTCCACGATGGAGCCGATCGGCAGCCCAGGCGCGGGCTCCGCCAAGGTCCACGTGGCCCTCTGGCGGAGGCGCGAGCGCCCCCGCAGGGGCCGCAGCCAGGGCGTCGCCCGCGTCGCCGCCCGCGAGAGGGCGCGCCAGCAAGGCGGGCGCGCGCGGCGGGGGGGCCCACGGGAACACCTCTCCAATGTCCAGCAGGACGCCCGACGGGAGCTCGATCCTGGCCGGCGCCTCCGCGGGCGTCTGCCCGCGAGCCTCCATCGCAGCCCTGCGCTCCTGCGCCAGCTCCACCACCCGATTCAACGTGAGCCTCTCCCTGGAGCCGTAGAGCTTGCGGTCTCCCGCGGGCGGAGCGGCGCCGGCTGCCAGGCGCTCGCCGCCGGAAGGGCCGTCGGCCGGGGAGGCCCACGACAGGAGCTCCTCCCACAGGTCCCCGTCCGGCGAGAGCACCCAGTACAAGTGCGAGTCGACAACCTCACCGCCCTCCTCGCGCTTCGACGGCCATACGACGACCCGTTCGTGATCCACGAGGTCGCCGAGGTAGCTCACCTTGGCGCGCGCCCCGCAGGGCAGGTCAGCGCACCACTCCTCCCCCGCGGGCAACGGGGGCAGGGGTGCCCGGCGCCCGCGTCGGCACAGCATGTCGTAGAAGGCCTGGGCGACTCGAGCTGCCGCAGCACCGATCGCCCAACCAGAGCCACGCTGGCGCGAGAAGACCCACGAGCACGTGCACCGCCAGAGCCCTCAGCTCCTCGTCGCCCTGCTGCTCCGGGCACACGCAGGGCTCGCAGTCCGTCGGCGGCGGCGGCGGGGGCGGCGGCGAGGCTGCCACGTCGAGCGCCGCCCGAGCCGCCGACTCGGCGTACAGGGCTGCGGAGAAGGCCGCCTCACAGGCCTCCGCGACCTCCTCGAGCCAAACTGGAGACACGGGCAGCGGCTCGGGCACCAGAAGCGGAGGAGCCAGACGCCACCCTAGCCCCGCGAGCAGCGCCAAGCTCAAGGCCGGAAGAACCGCAGTGGAACCTGGGGAGAGCACGCGGTGCCCCGCCCGTTCTGAGCCGAAGACAGGCTATGGAGAGAGGGGGAGAGGGGGCAAACAAGGGGGAGAGCGGGGTTCCGATGTTTAAACTCCTGTATCGTTTAGCAAGTCAGATTGTGGGTATACATCACCGAATTACAAAAGCCCAAGCTCAAACCGTTCAAAAACATATCTGGCATTTGCGCCTTCTCGGCATTCCGACGGCTGAAGACGGCCCAAGAGGCCCCCAAAATCGCCCAAGAGGCCCCCAAGAGGGCCCCATGACGGCCCAAGTGGCCTCCAAGATGGCCCCAAGAGGGCCCCAAGACGGCCCAAGAAGCCTCCAACACGCCCACGATGGCCTCCAAGACGCCCAAGATAGCCTCCAAGACGGCCCCGAAGCGCCCCAAGAGGGTCCCCCGTTGGCCCAGAAAGGCACCCAAGACGGCTCCCAAGATGGCCGAAGTTGGTTCGAAGCTGGCCCAAAAGGGCCCAAGAGGCCCACAAGAGGGCCTCCAGGAAGGCCAGAAGAGACCAAAAACATAAATGCCCCTTAGGTTTTTGACGGATTTTGATATTTCCTTCTTTTCGGCCTTCCGACGGCCCGAGACGGCCCAAGAGCCCCCAAAGATCGCCCAAAAGCCCTCCACGACGGCCAAGATGACCTTCAAGATGCCCACGCGTTCCCCGAAGGCTTTCCAAACCGTTTCGGGGAACACATGGTTCGATGGCTTGGCAGGTCTAGCCTCAACGTTCGGCCACATAGGCGCTTCCGCAAAGGCAGGGGGCGGCGGTGATTCGCCGTAGGCGTCTTCGATCCGCCGCCCCCTTCTGCTTCAGCAAAGGGGTACCCGGCGTGCCGAATCCCATCGGTTTTGGTTTTGGTTCTTTTCCCAAAAGAACTCTCCAAGCGGGTTTCGGCCCGCCCCGCCGGGGTCCCGGGATTTTTCCCACGGACCTCATTCCCCCAATCTTCTGCCCCAGACGGCTCCAAGATGGCCTCCAAGATGTCCAAGATGGCCCAAGATGGCCTCCAAGATGGTCCAAGATGGCCTCCAAGTCCGCCCAAGATGGTCCAAGGCGGCCTCCAAGACGGCCCAAGAGAGTCCAAGAAGGCCCCAGACTGGCCACGAGGCCCCCCAGAGGCCTCCCAGACGGCCCAAGAGGCCTCCAAGAGGTCCTCCAGGAGGGCCCGAAGAGGCCAAAATCATTGATTTCCCTTTGGTTTTGGAAAGATTTTGGAATTTGCTTCTTCTCGGCATTCCGACGGCTCCAGACGGCCAAAGAGGCCCCCAAGATCGCCCAAGAGGCCCCCAAGAGAGCCCCATGACGGCCGAAGTGGCCTCCAGGATGGCCCCAAGAGGGCCCCAAGACGGCCCAAAAGGCCTCCAACACGCCCACGATGGCCTCCAAGACGCCCAAGATGGCCTCCAAGACGGCCCCGAAGCGCCCCAAGAGGGCCCCCCGTTGGCCCAGAAAGGCCCCCCAGACGGCTCCCGACGGCGCCAGACGTGCCAGGAACCCACCAAGATGGCCGAAGTTGGCTCGAAGCTGGCCCAAAAGGGCCCCAGAGGCCCCCAAGAGGGCCTCCAAGAAGGCCAGAAGAGACCAAAAACATAAACGTCCCTTAGGTGTTTGACTGATTTTGGCATTCACTTCCTTTCGGCCTTCCGACGGCCCGAGACGGCCCGAGAGCCCCCAGAGATCGCCGAAAGATCGCCCAAAAGGCCTCCAAGACGGCCAAGATGACCTTCAAGAGGCCCACGTGTTCCCCGAAGGCTATCCAAACCGATTCGGGGAACACGTGGCCCGATGGCTTGGCAGGTCTGGCCTCAACGTTCGGCCACATAGGCGCTTCCGCAAAGGCAGGGGGCGGCGGTGATTCGCCGTAGGCGTCTTCGATCCGCCGCCCCCTTCTGCTTCAGCAAAGGGGTACCCGGCGTGCCGAATCCCATCGGTTTTGGTTTTGGTTCTTTTCCCAAAAGAACTCCCCCTGGGGCTCCCGCGCGCCCCGCCTGCCACCCGCTCAGAGAGGCCCCCCGAACGGCTTCCGACGGCGTCGGACGAGCCAGGGGCGCCCCCGATGGGGGATCGTCGATGCCCGCCAGGCACGGAGGCAGCGTCGACCAGGAGGCCCGATGCCCAGCTGGGGCAAACCCCGCGGCTACAGAAATGCAGAGTCTGGTCCTGCACACAAGACATACGTCTGACGGTGCAGGCGCGGTAGCCATCAGCCTCGAGCGGCGCCTGCCCCACCTGGAGCCCCTGGCGCTGCAGCAGGGCTCGCTTGATGGTGATCCCCGAGTCTACACCTACAAAGGTAACACTTGGAACTCGATCGCTAGCGTCCACGAGTGGATGCGCAGGAAAGGGATCGAGCCGCAGGTCGCAATGGTCCAGGGGACGAGATGTTCCCCCCAGACCGCCGAAGAGCAAGCCCACGGATGGGCCAACCGATGGAGCCTCCAGCTGGCGTGCTCAGCTGTGCTTAGATCGGGAGAGGTGGCCATGGCGGTCTCGGCGGGCGTTGGCATCGTCACCTCGAGGCTGCTGGGCTCGGCGAGATACGCCCAGTCTTTGGCCGGCCAGCAGCACAGGTTCCTCGCCCGCAGGACCGCCTTGGGCAAGGGCACCACTCTTGACATGATCTCGGCCTACCTCGAGGATCCTGCGGGTCTGCAAGGGCCCAACCGCCAGCTGCTCGCCGACCTCCACGAGTGGCGCGCGAGCTTGGACGACCCCTTCGCGATTGGCGCGACTGGAACAACGAGGCCTCGGAGCTCTTGAACCCAGGATGGCCAGCCCTTATCGGAGGGGCTGTGCTGGGCCCGGGGGCAGCTACATGAAATGGCAACGAGCACGACTACTTTGTCATCTCGACGGCATTGAAGGCCATGGTGGGCTCCGCTACGGCCCATGCCGACACGCCGAACGTTCCTCATCCAGCGGTTTCCGTAGTTCTGCAAGGCTGCTGGCAGCGGCCCATGTTGCGGACCCAGAGGATGCCCGAGGCCTTCGAGTTGGAGTACGTGGCCGATGACGTGGCCAGAGGCAGGCAAGACCCGTTGGTCGAGTCGCTGGCGCGGCCCCCATCCGACACTGAGCCTGATGGCCCCATCGAAGATTGGTTCACGCATGCGGAGCTGGCATTGCAGGCGCTCCATGGGATGCCTGAGGGCGAGGCCCGCTACTTCAAGGGCAGGGCCAAGGGCATCAGGGCGATCACGGCCCCGCTCGAGGTCAAGGTGCACGCAGGCAGGCTGGACGACGCCTCGCCCATCACCCAGCGCTGGCCCCCCCTCCGTCACCTCGCCAGGCGCAGGTGGGAGCTGGGCCTGGGCGGATCGGCAGACAGCCACAAGTCCCGACGAGGGCGACAGCTGCGAGAAAGGGCGCTCCGCCTTCGCGGCCACTTTCAGGACCTGGGCATAGCCATGTTCGACGGCTCCATCCTCGACAGCGTCTGAAAAGAAGTCAGCCTACAAACGGCCACGGGCTACAACCTCATTGCCATGATCGAGCAGATTGCGGTCGACATACCAAGGAGGACTCCCAGGCCAGCAAGTTGAAGAGTGGCGAGTTCACCGAGCTGGCCTTCGAGCGGCAGGGGCCCATCGCCCGCAGGGTCTCGAAGAAGACCCATGCCGAGCCATTGCCCATCCTCGAGAAGGACTCCGCCGACGCTGCCCATGGCCTGGGAGACCGGGGACTGGACGCTCAAGCCCATCACAATCGATGACATCAAGTTGGCGGCCCGCAAGTTCCCCAAAACCACGGGCCTGAGGCGGGGCAACTTCCATCCTCGACTGCTACTGGAGGTCGGCGACGATACCCTGCTCAGGCTCGCCAGCTTGCTCAATTCTCGGGAGCGCAACCCGCAGCGTGGCCAGCGCTGGACCGTCATCGCGGTCTTCATTCCGAAGCCTGACGGCGGCCAGCGGCCCATCGGGCCCATGCCGATGCCAGCCAGGATCTGGCCCCGCATACGACAAATGGAATGTGCAAAGTGGGAGCGGCCCATCGACAAGCAGGCCTTCTGGGGCAACTCCTCATCAAGGGTGTGACAAGGCAGCCTGGCTCCACAACATTTTCGCGGCCCACGCGAAGTCCTCCCTTGAAGAAGCTGGGTTCCTCTACGCCGACATATCCAAATACTACGAGCACATCGGGCATTTCGAGCTCAAGGTTGCGGCGCAGGCGCGGGCTTCAACCTGGGGCTGCTGAGGGCGCTGTGCTGCACATGTTGGGCCCCTCGGAGGGCCCACATCGGCACCTGCCTCAGTGGCGCCGTCTATGCGAATGGCACGGTGGTGGCAGGCTGCTCGTGCGCAACGGCATTGGCCAAGCTCCTCCTCGTTCCGGCCCTCAGGGCAGCGGCCTCGGCGGCCCCCATCGCCAGGATCCTCAACGTGGTCGACGATGTCTCGTGCCATGCGACTAGGCCGTGCACCATGGTAGCCCAGCAGCTGGCCGCTGCCTCACGCACCTTCTGCAAGAAGATGGAGGAGGCCAGCCTTCCGCTCTGCAGGAACAAGACCCAGGCGCTGGCTACCAGCAGCAAGCTACGCGACGCCCTCAGGAGCCAGCCTGGCTGGGACCCCGCGGAAGGCGACTTCGTGGACGTGCTCAGGGACCTGGGCTGCGACGCAGCGCCGGGTTCCTACCGGCGCGCAACGACCTCAGCGGCTCGGGAGAAGGCCGCTCGATGCCAAGGGAGGAAGCTCACCAGGCTGTTCAGCCCCTCGATCAGCCGAGCAAGGGACTTCAGAGCTGGCCCCACAGCGAAAGCCTCCTGGGGCTCGGCGATCATGCGGGTGCCCAACGCCCGCCTCCATCGGCTGCGCGTCGGGGCCATCAAGGCCAGGGGGGGGGCCGACTGGCCCGCGGGGCTGCCCTGGGGGTCGCCAGCCTTGGCCAGTCAGGCGGCTGGAAGCGGGGCCCCCTCACGATCGTCACCAAGACGGCGCTGATGGCCTACGTCGAAATGACCTGGGCCCCCCTGCTCCCCGAGGAGGCGGCCCACTCCTGCCTCGCCGCCGGCCTTTGCAACGCCAAGAGGATGCACCCCCGGCGCCTGGTGAAGGAGCCGATCAGCGCCTTGGCGCTCACGCTCGAGCGGGTCGGCTGGAGATTCATCAACGGCGACCCCTATACGCTCCATGACGCGTTGGGCCACGAATGCCAAGTACGTCGCTATTCGCCAGCTTTCTTCGGCCACATGGTCTCCCAGGACTGCCGACGGGCCATCGGGCTCGAGGAGGCGAGGCGGCACGGCTCCAGCATGTGGGGCTGGGAGGCCCCACCCTTCTGGCAGCCGATCCTCGACGCGTTTAGCCACCGCTCTGAGGTGGGACCTGCACCACCAGAGGGCGCTGCGCTGCCTCATCCAGAACACCTACTGGTGCCAGGCCAGGGTCGGAGCGGAGGATCCCTCCGCCCCGAAGAGCTGCCAGCTCTGCGACCACCCAGTCGGCACCCTCTTCCACAGGCGGTTCAGGCGCGAAGCTCACGATGGCTGGAGGCGCGATGTCCTGGAGCCGCTGCTGCGGGACGCAGCTGCACGCGTCGAGCTCTTGGGCCACCCTTTCACGATGCTGTTCGCTAGGGGGTTGTTTCCCGACGTCTCCGAGCTGGCCCAGAGAAGGCCCCGTTCCAACGACGTCTTCAAGCACGCGACCTGCTGGCCGAATTTTGGGCCCTTCGCCGACGGGGGGCGCGTCTTCGTGGACGGATCTGGGCTCGATCAGAGCTACCCGTGCCTGAGGACAGCTGGATGGTCCATCATCGCCTTTGATAGGCATCGCAGGCTGGTCGCTGAGGCATGGGGCTCAGTCCCGCTGTCGGAAGGGCCCGAGCAGCTGGCCAGCGACGGAGAGGACTGCGCGGTGAAGGTCTTCACCGACACCATTGCTGGGGGCTCCTTGTGCGATGCGCTGCCAATCCTCTGGCGGCGGCAGCGGCGGGCAGCCAGCGCGCCCACCTCTGGGCTGGGCGGGCGGAGAGGCTCAAGGACGCGGAGGTCATCAAAGTCAAGGCACACCTGGGGCAGCAGGCAGTCAGGGACGGGCTGATCACGCAGTTCGAGCTCGATGGCAACGAACTGGCCGACGCCCGAGCTGAAGACGGGGCCTCGGCGGCCCGAGCGGATGTCAACGACATCCACTGCACCGAGGGCTGCCTCTTCATCGCCCGCCTGGCGGCGAGGTACGCGGCAGCGCAGGAGGTGCACATCGCCGCGCGCGTCGGGCCTCCGCGACTCCATGGGGGCCACGGCCCTGGAGATCATTAACCTGGGCGAGTGGCCCGTCGATCCTGCCGAGGCCTGCGAGGAGGATGCGGCCCCGTCGGCTAGCGCGGACCCCATTTGCGGGGGGGGGGGGGGGCTCCGCTGCCTGGCCTAGACGGCTCGCTGCGGCCGCGGCGCGTGCGCGGGCACCCCTTGCTCGCGGCGCCCCCCCTCCCCGAGGCATGTGAAAATTCGGCCCTTCTGTTCTGCACTACTTGTAGAGGTTATGTTTCGGACAGGAAAAGACGAGGCCTCCGGGACTACTGTCCAGGACGCCCGATTCCGAGTGGCAAGAATAACAATAATTATCCCGGCAAAGCAACCTAACAGCGATGTGTAGGAGCATATCTGGAAGCATTCCCCTTAAGATTCAGATGATAATCCTGTTGTAGAATTCTGCTGTTCTCGCAGTCGTAGTCGCATTCGCGATGGCAGTCGCAGTGGCGACGGCAGTCGCGCAGTCAGTGCAGCCTCAGCCTGCCTCAGCCTCAGCCTCAGCCTGCCTCAGCCTCAGCCTGCCTCAGCCTCAGCCTCAGCCTGCTTCAGCCTCAGCCTCAGTCTGCCTTCAGCCTCGGCCTCAGCCTCAGCCTGCCTCAGCCTCAGCCTGCATCAGCCTCAGCCTCAGCCTCAGCCTGCCTCAGCATCAGCCTGCCTCAGCCTCAGCCTCAGCCTGCCTGCCTCAGCCTCAGCCTCAGCCTGCTTCAGCCTCAGCCTCAGTCTGCCTTCAGCCTCGGCCTCAGCCTCAGCTGCCTCAGCCTCAGCCTGCATCAGCCTCAGCCTCAGCCTCAGCCTGCCTCAGCATCAGCCTGCCTCAGCCTCAGCCTCAGCCTGCCTCAGCCTCAGCCTCAGCCTGCTTCAGCCTCAGCCTCAGTCTGCCTGCCTCAGCCTCAGCCTCAGCCTCAGCCTGCCTCAGCCTCAGCCTCAGCCTCAGTCTGCCTTCAGTCTCGGCCTCAGCCTCAACCTGCCTCAGCCTCAGCCTGCATCAGCCTCAGCCTCAGCCTCAGCCTGCCTCAGCATCAGCGTGCCACAGCCTCAGCCTCAGCCGTCTCAGCCTCTGCCTCAGGGTGCTTCAGCCTCAGCATCAGTCTGCCTTCAGCCTCGGCCTCAGCCTCCGCCTGCCTCAGCCTCAGCCTGCATGAGCCTCAACCTCAGCCTCAGCCTGCCTCAGCATCAGCCTGCCTCAGCCTCAGCCTCAGCCTGCCTCAGCCTCGGCCTCAGCCTGCTTCAGCCTCAGCCTCAGTTTGCCTTCAGCCTCGGCCTCAGCCTCAGCGTGCCTCAGCCTCAGCCTGCCTCAGCCTTAGCCTCAGCCTGCCTCAGCCTCAGCCTCAGCCTCAGCCTGCTTCAGCTTCAGTCTCAGTCTGCCTTCAGCGCCGGCCTCATCCTCAGCGTGCCTCAGCCTCAGCCTCAGCCTCAGCCTCAGCCTCAGCCTCAGCCTGCGTCAGCATCAGCCTGCCTCAGCCTCAGCCTCAGCCTGCCTCAGCCTCAACCTCAGCCTGCTTCAGCCTCAGCCTCAGTCTGCCTTCAGCCTCGGCCTCAGCCTCAGCCTGCCTCAGCCTCAGCCTGCCTCCGCCTCAACATCAGCCTGCCTCGGCATTCAAAATGTTGCCCGGGAACAGAGTTCTTGGAACTCGAAGAATACAAAGTGGCTTACAGTTGGCTCCGGGCATTCAAAATCATGCCCAGGAATGGAGTTCTGGGAACTCGAAGAACACGAAGTGGCCTACAGCTGGCTCCGGGCATTCAAAATCATGCCCAGGAATGGAGTTCTGGGAACTCGCAGACCACGAAGTGGCCTACAGTTGGCTCCGGGCATTCAAAATGTGGCCCGAAAATGGAGTTCTGGGAACTCGAAGACCACGAAGTGACCTACAGTTGGCTCCGGGCATTGAAAATGTAGCCCGGGAATGGAGTTCTGGGACCTCGAAAACCACGAAGTGTATAACTGCTGGCTTGAAAAAATTCCCGGCACCCTCCCCCGGATCGCGCCCAGACCCCCTCTGGGGCGTCATCATGCTCTCTTCTGACCCTACTAGAAACCTATCAGTCTTCGCTGTTAAGTAAACATCCGGCCGAACTGCTTCACGTGCTCGACGAGCGTTTGCAGAGGACCGCTCAACGCAGCACGCTGAGGAGCAGCGCTGTTCCCTGCCGCAGGCTGAGGAGCACCGCTGTTCAATGCAGCAGGGTCAGGAGCACCGCCGCCAAACCGAGAACTATCAGCATGTCCTGGCATTAATGTGCGCAGTAGGCGCTGCGCAGTTCCTTTGAAAGGACATCTTCGAAAGCAGGGCTGTAGCCAAGACGATGATGATGATGAAGATGATGAGTCTTGACAGTCTGGGAAGTGGAAGAGCACGAAGAGGCGTACAGTTGGCTCCGAGCATTCAAAATGTGGCCCGGGAGCCGAATTCTGGGAACTCGAAGAACACGAAGTGGCCTACAGCTGGCTCCGGGCATTCAAAATGTGGCCCGGGAATGGAGTTCTGGGAACTCGCAGACCACGAAGTGGCCTACAGTTGGCTCCGGGCATCCAAAATGTGGCCCGAAAGTGGAATTCTGGGAAGTCGAAGAGCACGAAATGGCCTACAGTTGGCTCCGGGCATCCAAGGTGTGGCCCGGGAATGGAGTTCTGGGACCTCGAAGAACACGAAATGGCCTACAGTTGGCTCCAGGCATTGAAAATGTGGCCCGAAAGTGGAGTTCTGGGAACTCGAAGACCACGAAGTGACCTACAGTTGGCTCCGGGCATTGAAAGTGTAGCCCAGGAATGGTGTTCTGGGATGTCGAAGAGCACGAAGTGGCCTACAGTTGGCTCCGGGCATTCAAAATGTGGCCCGGGAATGGAGTAATGGGAGGTCGAAGAGCACGAAGTTTGCGACTGTTTGTTTAAAACGAGCCCGGCCCTCGCCTGTCCGGCTCCCGCCCAGACTCCCCCAGACCCCCTGTGGGGAGTCATCAGATGCTCTCTTTTGACCCCATCAGAAACCTATCAGTCTTCGCTGTTAAATAAAATCGCCCTGGGCAGGCATCCCAAAGGGGGCGCAAAGAAGCTCGGCGAGCTCAGGTCCCCCTCGATGGCCGAGATTTCGTTTTGGTCCGAGCACTTTCCCCCTGCGCGCTCCGAGGTGACCCAGGCAGTGGCCTCATCGGAGGGCCCGACGAGGCCTTCGATTCAGGGGGCGCTCCCGCTTTTCGGGCTCCAGCTAGCCCAAGCCCAGCTGGTGGGCTCGAGAGCTCTTGAGGCCAGGACGGGGGCCCGGGCGCCCAGTCGGCGGGGCCGCGTGGCCCCCCAACCCGATGGCCCTTTCGACCCCTGACCGCTGGCTACTCCTGTGGCGCGGGGGCGCTAGGGTCAGGGACTGGGGGGGTCCTCGGGTTGTTTGAATTTTTGCGCCCGGCATTTCTGGGTCGAGTCTAGCCTCCTCTTCCTCCTCCTCCTCCTCCTCCTCCTCCTAGTCCTCCTCTTCCGCCTACTCCTCCTCGTCCTCCTCTGCCTTTTTCCCCTCCTCCTCCTCCTCCTTTTCCTCCTCCTCCTCCTCCTGGCGCGTCGCTGGGGGCGCACCGAGTTCGTCCTCGCCTAGCTTGCCGTCGCCGCCTGCCTGCACACGGCGTCGCGCACGATGGGTAGCACTGATTATGTTACCTGCGGCGGAATGCCAGGCACTGACCTCGCCTGCGGGAGGTTGGAGAGGCGGAGGCATAGGGAGCACAACACGACAGCAACGGCGAGCGAGGCAGAGGACGGAGAGAGAAGGCCGAGGCGCGCGATCGGACATTCAGGCAGGTCTCGTTTAGCAACTGCACTCACGAGAAGCAAAAATTTGGCGCAAATAAGATAGTGGGAGATGGCATCGGGTTTTGGACAACCTAGACAACAGAGCAGCTCGCCTCCGTCGTCGTGGAACCTCGCCCGCGTGGGCCATCACCCGCACAGAGTTTTGACGACAGCGATCGCCCACGAGGGCGGGAGGGCACGCACACTCTCCCGCGCAGCTCCCCAGTCGACTCCGGCAACGGCAGGGGAGGAGGCGGGGAAATAAGACAAAAGGCGACGGGCAAAGGCGAGATGCAAAGCAGAAGGGCAAAGCGAGGAGAGGAGGCTGGACAAGGGGGGGGGCGTTCCAGAACGAGGGGGAGAGGTCACCAGCCAGAACCCACACCACTGGGAGGTTTCTGTCCGCATGAGCCTTCAATTGATTGCGCAGCTGTGGCCAACCATCGAATGCGTGCTTTGCTCAGCGGATTAGAGCGGCAATATTCATCACGATGAGACTCTGGTATCGTGGGCACCCCCAGTCGGGGAGGTTAAAGAAGTCGGCGCGAGAAAGACCGCAGTGAGCAACTGCACATTGACAGGCCGGGACAGCGTGCTCTTTGAGAGGGGGGCGCGCGGGGGGGGGAGGGCAAACTGAGACACGTAACCGAGAGTCGCGATGGATCTGCCATTGCAGAGCTTCGCCGTAACCACTGGCGGAAGCCGGGCACGGGCTGCGGCCGCAGAGCGGTCGGCATACTTTCCAACGGGTCTGTCCACATCCGGCGCACAACATCGGGGCCTATCTCCATGCCGAGGTATGTCAGGCGCGAGACAATTGAGAACTTAGCCCAAGCGGGCAGCTCTTCCTCGAGCCACCTCGCGACCCGAGCCTTCAGCTCAGGGGGGGAACTCTCGCATAAAAGCACTGCGAAACACTTCACTACTTTTGAACGTAAGCCTGCGACTCGCTCGGCGGCGAAAAAGACAGCGTGCAATTTCTTGAGCCACTCCATTCGGTAAATGACCCCTCCCTCCGACATCGCCAGCACATCGTCGAAGGATGCCTCGACATTTCGTCAAAATGGTCGTCCTGAAGCGAGCGCTAAAGGGCTCGGACGCAAGGGCGCATAAAGACCCAGACGCGGGACAACTCTGGACGACGGCAGACCCAAGGAAAAAGAGGGGGAGGAGGGAAGAGCCTGTCTGCCCGAAGCAGCAGACAAAGGAGTAAATAAGCTGGTAGAAGACGAGCAGAGGAGGAGGGAGGCAGCAAGCAGAAAGGACTGGGAAAATCCATGCATGTGAGACGGGGGGGAAGGCACGGCTAAAGTCGAAGGCAAGGAGGAGGGGGAGGCGCTCAGCAGCAGCAGGTTTCAGTCCTGTCATCCTTGCATATGCGTCGAGCTCGAATATGTTCATGCCGAGGTTCCGTGTTGGTATAAATCCACGCTGGATCGGATCGACATGGGCCGGCAACGCTTTCGCCACCTCTCTCGCGCAGACGGCGGCGGCCACTTTACAGTCAGCACCATTGAGGCCAAGCGGGCGCGCCGCAGCAGGCTCGCGAACAGGGCCAGCGGCGTCGCCTGGCTCATCTCCCTTAGCCAGAAAGACCCCGCGGACATCATTGAAGTTGAGCCCCATCTGGTTCCCTTCGAGCATCCAGCGCAAAACCTCGGCGAGCATACTGGGGCCCTCGGGGCGGCACTGCCAAGCCTTAAAGGGGGGCCCGTCGGGGCCTGGAGCACTCGGGGGGCATTGACGTAGGTGTCTAGCAATATCGCACTGTGTGGGAGGCTTGAGGTAGGAGAGGTCGACATCGCCCATAAACTTCTGAACGTAGGCGCGCGCGGCTGGCGCGCCCACGGGCTTCTCCGGAAAGACCCCCCCCCCCCCCCAGTGCCGGGCCAAACCGTCTAACATTAATCTTCGGGCTATGGGAAACCGCACCGTCAGGGAGGGCAAGTTCAGCGAGGCCGAGCTTGCGCCTACAGGGCAACCAGAGCTTACCGCGGCGTCCCAGACTCTTGAGCTTCCTCGCAAGTTTGGCTCGCGCACAGGCCGGGGCATCATCACCTAACTGCTGCTCGGCCCTCCTCTGGGAGTCCGCAATCAAGCGCATGTGGACATCATTCGGGAGCTGAGAGAACCGAACTGGATCCTTCAGCTCGACCGCGGCGTTGAAAGCTGGCAGCTGCAAATGTCCTCGAGCGAGAGAGTGGGCCAGAACGAGTCGCCCGGCCAGAGTCCGACCCCGCTTCCAGAGGGCCCCGGCGCCCGAGCGACGCACGATGCATTGCGATTAAGGGCCCAGGGGCCGCTTGACGACGATCGAGTCCCTGGCGAATCGCGCTGCCCCTTTCATCACCATTTTGTGTTACTGACAGGTTCTCGCACGATGACTGCTCCATCACCGCCTTGATATAACTAGCGCACTCGGGCGCCGCTGAGAAGGTCGGGGTGCACAGGCCTATCTTCTGGGGGCAGAGGCCTGCGAGGAGAAATAGAGGACATGATCGCGCTGCGGTCGGATAAGCGAGTACGGTTCAGGATTACAAGGAGGCCGCGCACCCTGGCGACCGTGCTCAGCTGCGCCAGGCTCCACCCTGGCCAAGACACAAAAGCACTATCGATTCTCACTAAAGTCCGCGCCCCTTCATGGCAGCGCGTGAAATCCTCGATGTCCAACCCAACCAAAGTCTTCAATATCAAATTCCGGGCCTTGTCGGAGGTCCGTCGGGGGTCTGGAGAGGGATCTTGGGAGCCAGCCGCGGGGCCTTCAGGAGGCTGAGAGGAACAGAAGTGGTTCAGAGGCACTGGCGGTTTGCTCGCTAAGTTGAAGCCCCCATGAACGACAACAAGTTTACGAAGCGGATCCTGTTCGGCAGCCTGGAGGCCCCCAAAGACACGACGATGAACCCGATCCCGAGTTTCCGCAGACATCCCGCGGTCGTGCATGTCGCAGTTGGCCAGGGGGACTTGTTCCTGAAAACAAAAACTGCACCCGAAGAACCCGATCTTCAACGACTGCTTCTTCAGAAACAAAGAGGGGGTGAGGATGATGGAGAGCACGAAAGTTGGGGAAGAACGCGATGACGCCGCCTGCAGGGCGTCCTGGCTCACAGCGACGGAAAGAAGACACGGCCAAAACTGGTCTGCGCAGATTATACAAATAATCATCGACCCGATGCCGATATCCATGCGACTCCTGCACCGAGGCAATCGAGCCAGGCGAAATAAGCTTTGACAAGTAGCGCAGCTTGCGGTCTCGAAGCTGCAAATCATGGTGGAAGGAATAACGCACGCGCATTCCACGAAGTACAAGCAAGCCCCGCACGCGCGGGCAGGCCCCCCCTCCACTGTTTGAAAAAATGTCAAAGACTCCACTCGATCTCCTGTGAGTTCGCAAGATGCTTCTGAATGCTTGAGCAATCGTCGTCTTGTCCACGCGGAGCCCGGTGAGGTCGGCGATGGCCCACTCCACTTTGTGATCCGAGTCCGCGCTCGGGATGACACGCAGGAGCGGCCTCCACCGATGCGAAAGCTCCCCGCGGGCCTTGTTCGCATAGGGCTCCACATTCGGGTAGAGTTCTTTTGATCGCCCTGCGCAGCTGCTTAAGCAAGAGCTCGACCTTGACCTGGTAAAGAGATTTGTCGGCAGAGACGTGCACTTCAACAGTCTGGTTCTGGACGTCCACTGCACTGAAGCGCCGCCAATCATGCGGGCCGCGCTTAAGCTGGGAGAGGCACATATTGACCTTCCGCGACGCAAAGGCAGGGGGCCCCTTGAACTGCAAAATGAAACGTTTGGAGGTCGGCCCCGAGACCACGTCAAAGTCACCGCCGGCGCAGTTGGCCGCCTCCAACCAATCACGTAGACTTTGAGGTAGGCCCACGGCGGCAAGTCCGCTCGCAGACGCGGACGTTCACCGTTGTGGGCGGGCACAAATCGGCCACGGTTGCGCGTAGGTCGCGCGCGCGGCAGTGCGACGCGACCGCGGCCTCGCTGCGCAGGCGCGGGCCATCGCGCCGTCGCGCGCCAGGGTTGCGCGTCGCGGGGGGGGGGTCGCTGCCCCGCGGCGCGTGCGCTTCGCAGGTGATTTGCTAGCGCCGGGGTTGCGTCGCCGCGGGGGGGGGTCGCTGCCCCCGCGGCGCGTGCGCTTCGCAGGCGATTTGCATTTGGAGGAGGCGCCGCGCGCGCGCCCCGCGCGCGCGTGCGGCGGGTGCCTCCCTGGCGCTTTCCCGGCTCCCGGTCGCGCGCGAGCCAGCGGCGCGCGTCAGGTGATCCCGGCGCCGCCAGCGCCACCAGGGCCGCAATTCAGGAGCGATTGGTCTCGGCGTTGCAGCGACAGCGCGTGGCGCGACATCTGCGTCGCGGCCGGCGGCTGTAGCGGCGGCGACGCGGAGAAACTTGCCTTTCTGGCAAGGGCGCTGGACGGCGACCCCGCGCCCCGGGGCAAGTGGCGGCCCGCCGCGGCCTCGGCTTTGCCGCCCGCGGCCGCTGAGGCAGCGCGGTGGGCCGCGCAGACCGCCCCCGCCGACGCGGTGGCTCTCCGCGAGGGCGAACTCGCGGCGCTTCGCGAAAGGGATCGGGCTCTCCGGGCCAGTGGCGCCGTGGAAGAATGGTTCCGGGGGGTGGACCCCGCCATGCGGCGCGTCGCACAGCACGTGAACGGGCCTCTCTGCGCAGAGATCGCGGAGCGCATTGCCTTCTGCGACCCAGGCTGCGTGGAATTCTTCAGGACGGGGGCGCCCCTCGTCGGCGAGCTCCCGCGGTCGGGCCACGGCAGCCCAGAGGTGTTCCCTCCCCGTCTGGGCATCGCGGAGCTGCTCGGCAACGCCGAGTCGACAAATCGCGACATTTCCTGTGGCCTCCGCGACGGCGCGCACGGCGACGCCATCCTCCGCAAGACACGGGACGAGGCCGAGCTGGGGCGCATCAGTTGCCCGGTGCCGCTCCGCGACGTGTGCCTGGACGGGGCCGTCATCGCTCCGAGGTTTGCGGTTGAGCAGCTCCGTGAAGACGGGTCCTCGAAACTCCGGTTGGTCGACGACATGACCAAGGCTAGGATTAACGAGGCGACGCGGCCTCAGGAGCGGCTCCACCACGATGCCGTGGACGCGCTTTTCGAAGCAGCTCGCATCTTCCAGGAAGTTGCGGGGCGGGCACCCGCCCTCTGGAAGGCAGACATCGACGCTGCCTTTCGTCGCGTGCCCATTCGCGCTGAGCACCGCCGGTTCGCTTGGATCGTGTTCAGCGCCGCCGGGCAGGTCTGGGCGGCGCAGCACGCGGCAGCGCCCTTCGGGGCCACGTCGTCGGTGCACAGCTGGGCGCGAGTGGGTGCCTTCATCGCGGAGGCGGCGCGCGTGCTCTTGCGGATCGCCGCGCTGCGATACGTGGATGATTATTTTGGGCCGGATCACCCCGAAGTGGTGGAGCACGCAGCAGCGCAGCTGGCGGAGCTAATTCAGCTGATGCTCGGCCCAGGCGCGGTGGCGCCGGACAAGATCGCCCGGGGGTCCCCGCTGGTCATCCTCGGCCTCGAAATCAAGGCGGGGCGGCCTTGGCGCGACGCGCCGGCCGGCCGGCTGCGCGCATCGCCAGGTGCTGCCACGCGCGTTCTGCGCGCGTCCCGCACCCGCGAAGACCGCCAAGTGGCAGCGTGTCATCGGCGAGGCGCTCGCGACGCGCGCCCTCGCGCCAGGCGGCTCGCGCGTCCCCCCTAATGTGTCGGGACCTTGCGTTCGCTGCGCAGGCGCATCGTCCAAGCTGGCCGGGGGCTTGGCCTGGGCAGCGTCGCATCTCTTCCGCCGCCTGGGGCGCGCCCTCCTCAGGCGCGGCGCTGCCCCCGCGCGCCCGGGGGGGCGGGGCGCCGCGCTTCGTGCTCGCAGGCCGTTGTACGCGCAATCGCATCGCGGGGCATCGAAGGCCCATGAGCCGTTGATGCTTGCCCTGCAGTGGTGGCGCGAGGTCTTGGCCATGGACTTGTGCCAAGCGCGGCCGCGGGCCGACAAGGCGCGGCCTCGCGCAACTCTCTTCGCGGACGCGTCGGGCCAACCACCGTGCGTGGCCGCGGTGCTCGTCACCGCCACGGGCATCCGTTTCACTTCCATGGTCGCCCCGGATTCCTTGATGGCGTCGTTCCAGCGTCGCCGGGACAACCAGATTCAGGGGCTGGAGCTCCTGTCTATCGCGCTGGGCATGTGCACCTTTGCAGGCATTGCTTTCGCGTGCGACTGCCCGCGCCGGCGGGCAGGTCCGGCCCCTCGTCTTCGCTGCGCTCAGGGGAAGTGCAAGGTTGCGACTTGCATATTTACAGCGACGATAACGGCGCGGAGTCTTGCCTGCGGAAGGGCGCCGCGAAATCCTTCGACCACTCGTGCATCGTCCACTCCATGTGGAGGCGCGCGGTGGAGCTCGACGTTGACCTCGCGGTTTTCCGCGTGCCCACGGCTGAGAATCTGGCCGATTTGCCTTCTCGGCGCGCCCGTGCGCGCCGCGCGGTGCTGCGGGCTGGCCGCGGGCGCAGCGTGTCGCAGGGGGGGCGACGAACTCCTGCTACGCATCGGCGCGGTGCGCACGCGCCCGTGGCTCGACGAAGAATTCTGGCACGCGGATGCCTGGGGCGCTCTCTCTGTGGCCCGCCTCTTCGGCTAAACCGCGCGCCATGTCGCGCCCGGGTGCCATCTTGTGCGTCGGGGCGTCGCGATACTTAAGTTTGGGCGCGGCAAAGCGTTCGGCGCGCCGCCGCGCTTGTCATCCTAGGGTCCCGCGTTTTGCCGCAAGCGGAGTGCACGCGGCCAGTGCCTCAGGCGCGTCGCTCGCATTGCCAGGCGTGCCGCGCGGCATCATGTCGTTATTCCTTGAATTGTGTTCCTTGCGCCCGACAGCGCCCAGGACGGCCTTCGCCTGGGCTGCTGATTTCCTGGCTGAGAACGGCTTCGCACGAGCCTGCGAGCTCGCCAGTGCAGACGCCGCAGACCTGGAAGGTTGGCCGGTCACCGCGCAGGCCAATGTCGAAGTCCTGCACGAATTACTCGATCAGAGCCGCGAAGATTGCTGCGCGCCGAGGCTCGGCTGCGCGAGGGTTTCTGGCGCGCGCGGCCCCACCCCCCCCGCCGCGCGTGCGCCTCGCAGGCGCGCCCGTCGCCGCGGGCTCGGCAGTTGGAGGGCGCGCGCCCGCCCGCAGCCGGTCGCCGGCGAGACGCGCGGCGCCGAGCGCCCCGGGGTCACCCCCTGGGCCGCCACAGGCGCGCGTCATCGGCCCCGCGCGCTTGCGCATGCCCGCGCGCCGTGGCTCGCGAGGCGCCCGCCCCGAGCGTCCTCGACCAGCTGGGCGCGCCGGTCGCGCTGCCAATAACGCGCGGGCCCCGGGCGGCGCTCGCCGAGGCCGCTGCTCGCCTCCGCAGTCCGGCGGACGCGGCCCGCTGGCGGGAGGAGGAACGCGTTCGCGCTATGCTGCAACCATGCGCACGGTCGCTCCCAAGCGTGAGAAGCGGCCTCAAATGCTGGGAGGCCTACTGCATCAGAATGTTGAAATACCCGCGCATGCAGCTCCCGCCAGCCTGCGCGGACCTGGTCGCCTGGAGCGCCCTCTTTCGCTGCGGGGAGACGTGCGCAAATTGCTGCAGCTACGTTAAGATCGGCTGCCTCCTGACTAGGGTCTGCGTCGCCGTGTTCGACCGCCCCGAGGTCAGGCGCGCGCGCGCCGCCGTCCGGGCGCGGGCCGATTGGACTCCGCGCCCGCGCTTGTTCATCCGTAAGAGCGCGGTCGCCGCGCTGGTCGAGTTGGGCGCGCGCCGCCCCGAGTGGCTCCGCGCGTCGATGCTTTTCCTTTTCGCCTACACGTTCTTGTTGCGCGTTCCCAGCGAGGCGTTGCCGGCCGTGCGCGTGGCCGACGCCGGCGACGCGAGGCCCTTTCAAGCGGCGCTAGTGCTGGGCAAATCGGAACTCACGCTGCTGCTGCGGCGGCGGAAGAACCGGCCGCAGGGCAGTCGCCTGTCGCGGAAGTGCTGGCGCTCATCGTGCCGCGCCACGTGCCCCGCGCACACCCTGGGCCCCTGGGTGGCGCGTTGCGGGCTGGGCCGCGGGCTCTTCGGAGGCATCTCGGCGGCTGCTGCGCTGCGGACCCTGCGCGAGATGCTCGCTGCCCTCGGTGTCCAGGGGGCGAGTCTGTTTCGGTTGCATGACCTCCGCAGGGGCCACGCCAAGGACCTGCAGGAGGCTGGCGCGACGCTGGCCGAGATTCTCGCGGCCGGGGAGTGGCGGCCCTGCGCTTTCATGGCGCATCTCGACCGTGACGATCTGGAAAGGGACGCGGTCGCGGAGGCGGGGCCACGCGCCCTCCGCCCGCGCCGCGGCGCGCTGCTCGCGCCAGGCGCACATGCTGGAGTCGGATTCGGACGAGGGTGCCTGCTAGGCGCCGGCGGCCAGCGCCGCCACGTTTCGCCTCTGTGCTTGGGCGGGCGCGCGCGACGGCGCCCGTGCTCTGCCCCCGCGCGTTCGGCAGCGGGTGGGCGCGCGTTGCCGGCCCGTGTCGCCTGCGTGCCGTGTGGCATTGGGTCTGCACGCAGGCGTGGCGCGAGGCCGCCCAAGCGGCGGTGCGTCGGGCCTGGGCCCGTCGCAGCCGCCCGCGGGGGGCAGCCTCGCGCCGCGCCGCCCCCACCGACGGCGGCAGCAGGCGGGGTCGAGGCCCTGCGCGCGCGGCTCGATTTGTGGTAGGCCCACGGCGGCAAGTCCGCTCGCAGACGCGGACGTTCACCGTTGTGGGCGGGCACAAATCGGCCACGGTTGCGCGTAGGTCGCGCGCGCGGCAGTGCGACGCGACCGCGGCCTCGCTGCGCAGGCGCGGGCCATCGCGCCGTCGCGCGCCAGGGTTGCGCGTCGCGGGGGGGGGGTCGCTGCCCCGCGGCGCGTGCGCTTCGCAGGTGATTTGCTAGCGCCGGGGTTGCGTCGCCGCGGGGGGGGGTCGCTGCCCCCGCGGCGCGTGCGCTTCGCAGGCGATTTGCATTTGGAGGAGGCGCCGCGCGCGCGCCCCGCGCGCGCGCGGCGGGTGCCTCCCTGGCGCGCGTTCTTTCTCCCACCCTCCGCCCTGTCTGCTGCGCGCAGGCGTGGCGCGAGGCCGCCCAAGCGGCGGCGCGTCGGGCCTGGGCCCGTCGCAGCCGCCCGCGGGGGGCATCCTCGCGCCGCGCCGCCAGCAGGCGGGGTCGAGGCCCTGCACGCGCGGCTCGATTTGAGTGAAATGAGCTTTTGAAACCAGCGTATTGGCACGGCAGATGATGACGGTCGGGTCGGGCTCGCGCTGGAACGAGGTGTTGAGTTCAATATTCGTGGGTGTCTCACTGCGCACGATCCCGATCTCAGCCTGCGTCTGGGTGATCTTCGCGTCGACAGCCTGAATGAGCCTGGCCTGGTCGGCCTGTGTTGCTTCCACCTTCGAAATGCGATTCTCCACTTGTTGGCCCAACCGAGAGCAACCCCGCTGCACCGTTGAAACCAGTGCCGAGACAGAAGATTGAATGGCGTTGATCGCAGTGAGTAACTCGTCTTTCGTAGTATCCACATATGACCGAAGCTCTCCGACCCCACCCAGCTCATGCTCACCTGGTGCGGCGCGACGGCCAGGCTGGGCGGCAGCGCGGCGGGCGGGGGGCTCGGCGCGCCGAGCAGCGGCAGCACGAGCGTCATCAGGAAGAACAGCACCACGAGCCGCACGACGAGCCCCAGCAGGCGCAGCGGGGCCCTCGTTAGCTGATTCGTAGTCCTCGTCAACAACTTCGACATACGGTGAGCGGCTTCCTTCAGGGTGTCGCTCGCTGTCGGGGAACGCCGATGCAGTCTCCAGCAACTCAGCCATCCGCTCAGCCTCCGCGCGGTCCATGACTGACGACCTGTGCTGACAGGTTCTGCAAAAGCCAACTGATGGATGCCGAAAAGGAGACCCACGGCGCACGAGCGCTCCCGTGGGGATCGTGAGTGCAAAATGGGAAGGCCAAAGGCCTTAGGAGATTGGCCACGGACGGGTCACAAAGCTAATCGCTGATTGTCGGGCGTCTATAGCCCTTCACAAAGTTTAGCCTTGAGCCTGAATGGCTACAGACCTCCTCCTCCTCCTCCTCCTCCTCCTCCTCCTCCTGCTCCTGCTCCTCTCCCTCCTCCGCATCCTCCTCATCATCCTCCTCCGCCTCATCATCATCAGCATCAGCATCATCATCATCATCATCATCATCATCATCATCATCATCATCATCATCATCGTCGTCGAAGTCATCATCATCATCATCATCATCATCATCATCATCATCATCATCATCATCATCATCATCAGCATGCTCATTCTCATGCTCATCCTCATCCTCGTCATCATCCTCATCATCATCATCAGCATCGGCATCAGAATCAGCATCAGCATCAGCATCATCATATCACCACCACCACCACCACCATCATCATCATCATCATCATCATCATCATCATCATAATCATCAGCATCATCGACAACAGCATCAGCATCATCATCATCATCATCATCATCATCAGCATCGTCATCGTCATCATCATCATCATCATCATCATCATCATCATCAGCATGAGCAGCAGCATCACCATCATCATCATCATCATCATCAGCATCATCATCATAATAATCATCATCAGCAGAATCAGCATCATCATCATCATCGTCATCAACATCAGCATCATCATCATCATCATCATCAGCATCAGCATCAGCATCATCAGCATCATCATCAGCATCAGCATCAGCATCGTCATCATCCTCGTCGTCAGCATCGGCAGCAGCATCATCAGCAGCAGCATCATCATCATCATCACCACCATCATCATCCTCATCACCAGCATCAACACCATCACCATCCTCATCATCATCATCATCATCATCATCATCAGCATCAGCAGCATCATCAGCTCATTAGCAGCATCAGCATCATCATCGTCATCAGCATCAGCATCAGCATCATCAGCAGCATCATCATCAGCATCATCGTCATCGTCATCCGCAACAGCAGCAGCATCATGATCGTCGTCATCATCGCCAGCACCATCATCACCACCACCATCCCCATCATCATCAGCAGCATCCTCGGCAGCAGCATCATCAGCATCATCAGCATCATCATCATCAGCATCAGCATCATCATCATCATCAGCATCACCAGCGTCATCCTTCGCATCATCATCGGCAGCATCATCATCAGCATCATCGTCATCACCATCATCATCATCGTCATCAGCATCATCATCATCAGCATAACGATCGTCATCAGCATCATCATGAGCACCACTATCACAATCAGAAACACCATAATCAGAATCAGCATCATCAGAATCAGCATCATCATCCTCGTCATCCTCAGCATCATAATCAGCAGCATCATCATCATCACTATCGTCATCATCATGGACACAATCAGCATCGTCATCATTCTCATCAGCATCAGCAGCATCAGCATCATCGTCGCCATCATCATCATCACCATCATCGGCAGCAGCTTGATCATCAGCATCAACATCATCAGCATCATCAGACTCGGCAGCAACATCATCATCAGCATCATCATCAGCAACAGCATCGGCAGCATCAGCATCATCGTCATCGTCCCCATAATCAGAATCAGCAGAATCATCATCATCATCCGCATCATCGACATCGTCACCATTATCATCATATCATCAGCAGCATCACCACCATCATCATCATCATCATCATCATCATCGTCATCACCATCATGACCATATCATCATCGTCATCATCATCAACAGCATCAGCCGCATCAGCATCATCGTCATCATCGTCATCATCATCATCATCATCATCATCGGCAGCAGCATCATCATCAGCACCATCATCAGCATCATCGTCATCGTCATCAGCATCTTCATCATCATCAGCATCAATATCCTCGTCATCGTCAGCATCAGCAGCATCATCATCATCATCATCAGCATCACCAACACCAGAATCAGAATCATCATCTTCATCATCAGCATCATCATCCTTATCATCATGACCAGTATCATCATCGGCTGCATCATCATCTGCATCATCAGCATCATCGTCATCATCATGGACATAATTACCCTCATCATCCTCGGCGTCATCATCGGCAGCATCAGCATCATCGACATCATCATCAGCATCATCACCATCGGCAGCAGCATCATCGGCAGCATCATCATCAGCAGCATCATCATCGTCGTCAGCAGCATCATCATCATCAGCATCATGATCCCCGTCATCGTCAGCATCAGCATCAGCATCATCATCACCACCATAACCATCACCACCACCATAATCATAAGCAGCATCATCAGCAGCATCAGCATCATCATCAGCATCAGAATCCGCACCATTATCACCGACATCATCATCATCAGCATCATCATCAGTAGCATCAGCATCAGCATCATCATCAGCAGTATAATCATCATCAGCATCATGATCCTCGTTATCGTCAGCATCAGCATCAACATCATCACCACCATGACCATCGGCATCACCAGAATCAGAGTCGTCATCATCATCATCAGCATCATCAACAGCATCCTCATCATTATCATCAGCGTCAGCAGTATAAGCAGCATCATCAGCAGCATCATCATCAGCATCATCGGCATCGTCATCAGCATCGACATCACCATCATAATCCTCGGCATCGTCAGCATCAGCATCATCATCATCGCCACCATCACCATCACCAACACCATAATCATAAACATCAGCATCATCGTCATAATCAGCGGCATCATCATCATCATCGTCATCGTCACCAGCATCAGTAGCATCATCAGCAGCATCAGCATCAGCATCAGAAGCAGCATCATCAACATGATCGCAATGATCATGGACATAATCATCATCGCAATCATCAGAATCATCATCATCATCATCATCATCGTCATCAGCGTCATAGTCGTTAAGATCATCGTCATCATCATCGGCAGCAACATCATCAGCAGCATCATCATCAGCATCTTCGTCATCGTCATCAGCATCACCGTCATCAGCATCATGAGACTCGTCATCGTCAGCATCAGCATCATCATCATCATGATCCATCATCATCATCATCATCATCATCATCATCATCATCATCATCATCGTCATCATCATCATCATCATCATCATCATCATCATCATCATCATCATCATCATCATCATCATCATCATCATCATCATCATCATCATCATCGGCATCATCATAATCAGCATCATCATCATCAGCAGCATCATCAGCAGCAGCAACAGCCTCAGCATCATCATCATCCTCATCATCATGGACAAAATCATCGTCGTACTCATCATCATCAGCATCAGCAGCATCACCATCATCGTCATTATCGTGATCATCATCATCGTCATCATCATCGGCACCAGCATCATCATCAACAGTATCATCAGCATCATCGACATCGTCATCAGCAGCATCATCATCAGCATCATGATTCTCGTCATCGTCAGCATCAGCATCATCATCACCACCATCAACATCACCAACACCACAAACATAATCATCATCATCATCATCATCATCATCATCATCATCATCATCATCCTCATCATCATCGTCAGCATCATCATCAGCAGCATCAGCATCAGCACCATCATCAGCAGCATCAGCATCAGCATCATCATCGGCATGATCATCAGCAGCATCATCATCAGCATCAGCAGCATCATCAACGGCAACAGCATCATCATCAGCATCATCAGCATCTGCACCATCGTTATCGTCATCAGCATCATCATCAGCATCATGATCCTCGCCATCGTCATCATCAGCATCATCGTCATCACCACCGTCACCATCACCAACACCATTACCAGAATCAAAATCCTCATCATCCTTATAATCAGCATCATCGTCATCCTCATTATCATCAGCAGCATTATCAGCACCATTTATCAGCAGCATCAGCACCAGCATCATCATCAGCATCATCGTCATCATCATCAGAATCATCGTCATAATCATCATCAACATCAGCAGCATCAGCATCATTGTCATAATGATCATCATGATCGACAGCGGCATCATCAGCACCATCGTCATCGTCATCAGCATCATCATCAGCATCCTGATCCTCGTCATCGTCAGCATCATCATCATAAACACTGTTACCATCACCGACATCAAAATCCTCCCCATCATCATGATCATTATCAGTAGGATCATCATCATCATCATCAGCATCATCATCATCATCATCATCATCATCTTTACCATCATCATAAGCACCATCATCAACAGCATCAGCATGAACATCAGCATCATCATCATCATTGTCATCATCATGGACAGAATCATCATCGCATCATCATCAGCATCAGCAGCAGCAGCATCATTCATCATCATCACTATCGGCAGCAGCATTATCATCAGCATCATCATCAGCGTCATCGTCATCGTAATCAGCATCATCAGCATCGTCAGCATCACGATCCTCGTCATCGTCGGCATCAGCATCATCATCATCATCACCACCATCACCATCACCAACACCATAATCAGAATCACCATCATCATGGCAATCATCATCATGCACCTTCATCACCATCATCATCGGCATCATCATCATCCTCATCCTCATCATCGTCAGTACCATCATCAGCAGCATCAGCATCAGCAGCATGGACGTCATCATCGTCATCAGCATGAACATCATCATCATCGTCATCATCCGCATCAGCAGCATCAGTATCACCGTCATCATCATCCCCGACAGCAGCATCATCGTCAGCATCATCGCCATCGTCATCAGCATCATCGGCATCATCAGCATCATGATCCTGGTCATCGTCAACATCAACATCATCATCACCACCATTACACTCACCAACACCATGATCAGAATTATCATCAGCATAATCAGCATCGCCATCATCAGCATCAGCAGCATCCGCAGCATCAGCATCAGCATCAGCATCAGCATCAGCATCAGCATTAGCAGCATCACAATCATCATGGTCATCATCATCAGCATCAGCAGCAGCAGCCTCGTCATCATCATCATCATCACCATCATCATCGGCAGCAGCATCATCAGCATCATCAGCATCATCGGTATCGTCATCAGCATCATCATCAGCATCATGATCCTTGTCATCGTCAGTAGCAGCATCATCATCATTAACATCATTACCATCAACAACACCATAGTCGTAATCATCATCACCATAATCAGTATCACCATCATCCTCATCATCACCAGCATCAGCATCATCATCATCACCGCCATAATCAAAATCATCAAGCAGCAGCACGATTTCCAGTGTCCAGTTTCCAGGCTGTGTCTCCAGTGGAGGCCCGCTTGGGGCACAGCGGCAGCAAGAGTGAAACAGAAGCGGGTGAAACATATCAAGCAGCATCAGCATCATCGTCATCATCATAATCGCGATAATCGGCAGCAGCATCGTCATCAGCATCAACATCCGTATCATCCTTATCGACATCAGCATCATCGGCAGCAGCATCATCACCAGCATCATCAGCATTATCAGCATCATTAGCATCGTCATTATCATCACCATTATCAGCATCACGATCCTCGTCGTCAGCATCAGCATCATCATCAACATCATCACCATCACCAACACCAAGATCATAACCATCATTATAATGACCAGCCTCTCCATCATCAGCATCATCATCAGCATTCTCAACAGTATCAGGATCAGCATCATCATCATCGTCACCATCATCGTCATCATCATCGTCATCATCAGCGTCATCATCAGCATCTCTATCATCATCAGCATCATCGGCATCATCAGCATCATCATCATCGACATCAGCATCATCATCAGCATCATCATCATCAGCATCATCGGCATCGTCATCAGCATCATCAGCATCATGACTCTCGTCATCGTGATCATCCTCATCATCATCAGCAGCATCAGCATCAGCATCATCATCAGACTCAGCATCATCATCTGCATCCTCATCAGCATAAGCATCATCATCAGCATCATTAGCATCAGAACCATCATCAGCATCAGCATCGTCATCAGCATCAGTAGCATCAGCAACATCGTCATCATCACCATCATCGGCATCAGCATCATCATCAGTATCATCAGCATCAACATCAGCAGCATCATCATCAGCATCAGCGTCATCAGCATCATGATCCTCGTCATCGCCAGCATCAGCATCATCATCACCACAATCACAATCACCAACACCAAAATCATAATCATCAACAGCATCATCATGACCAGCATCATCATCATCGCAGCATCAGAAGCATCAGCATCAGCAGCATCAGAACCATCGTCATCATCGGCAGCAGCATCATCATCAGCATCATCATCAGCATCATTGTCATCGTCATCAACATCATCGCCAGCATAATGATCCTCGTCATCGTCAGCATCATCATGATCACCACCATCATCAACACCATAATCATAATCATCATCATCATCATCATCATCGTAATCAGCATCATCATCAGCATCATCATCCTGATCATCCTCATCACCGACAGCATCGTCAGCCGCATCGTCATCAGCATCAGCATCATCAGCAGCATCCTGATCCTCGTCATCGTCAGTATAAGCATCATCATCACCACGATCATCACCACGATCATCACGATCACGATCAGCATCATCATCAGCATCATCATAATCATCCGCCGACCCCAGAGGCGTGTGCGACCGACCTTGGCAACACATGAGCATTTCCCCCCACCAACGATCCACGCCCTCCTCCTTGCACCCCTCTTCGCCCCGGCGCTCCCCGCCGCGCTCCGGCATTCTCACTCAGCATCCTCACCCAGATCCTCACTTATCTTCACCCGCGTTTTCACCCAAAATCGACCGATACCCCCCTCCATGCCCCCCACCTCGCCCCCCACCTCGCCACGGCATCCCCAGGCCTCTGGGCTCTTTTCTTGGGACCCCCCACACGACGATTTCTCACCCAAAATCGACCGATACCCCCCTCCATGCCCCCCACCTCGCCACTGCATCCCCAGGCCTCTGGGCTCTTTTCTTGGGACCCCCCACACGACGATTTCTCACCCAAAATCAACCGATACCCCCCTCCGTGCCCCCCACCTCGCCACGGCATCCCCAGGCCTCTGGGCTCTTTTCTTGGGACCCCCCACACGACGATTTCCCACCCAAAATCGACAGATACCCCCCTCCATGCCCCCCACCTCGCCACGGCATCCTCAGGCCTCTGGGCTCTTTTCTTGAGACCCCCCACACGACGATTTCTCACCCAAAATCAGCCGATACCCCCC
>CAUYUJ010008717.1:0-32500 GCA_963575745.1 Prorocentrum cordatum | reverse complement strand
CACCCCTTTTTGGGCGTTCCGCCAGGAAGCTCGTCCAAGCCAGGAGCCCAGCGGGCTAAGAAGGACTAGCAAGCAAGGCTAGCTTGCACTCTGGGACCCGCCCCCGGTTGACCGCCGGCCGAGATGGGCACGCACTCAGCACGATCACCGACGAGCAAGCACACGGCAACAGAGCTAGCTAGCCTGCACTCGCGACCCCCCTCTAAGCTCTCCACGGACCCTACACCCGCACTTCCTCCACCCCTCATATTAATAATCCTCCTCCTTCAGTTCGGGGTGGGAAGACAGACAGGGAAAAAGAAAGAGATAGGAGCCTTTCAGCTCGCCGTCGCTCGCAGACGGGCGGCGAGCAGCTCGCAGCGCTGGCGCTGCAAAGGCGAGGGGCTGGGCTGCGCGGCCTCGGCGACGGCGTCTTGGACATACAGGCGAGCCGTTCTCGCAGGGGCCCTCCTGCCGCGGAACAGCGCATGCCCCATCGAGCCGCGGCCGTGGAAGACGGCGGAGGCTCCGCCCCGCCTCCAGCTGTGCAAGGTCAGCTTGGTGTCTTGCAGCTCTAGCAGCTCGCGCACCTGGCTGAAAATGCGAACGAAGCAATTCGGCTCCATCCCGAGACACAAGTCACTCTGTCGAGCATTGGCCTCGGCTTTGGCCAGGGGCGCAACCGCCACTGCGCTCCGCACAAGCACGAACTCGCGGGCACCGGTCTGGCGCTGGCTCGTGGTACTACGCAACTGCAGCACGGCCTTGCGCCGGGCTGGGTACAGCTGCACGTCGGACCAAGCGAGCGAAGTCATCTCGCCTGTCCGAAGGAAAATGTCAAAACCCGCCGCGAGCGTCGCCGCAGCGCCAAGCTGGCCCACAGCTGCAAACGCCCCATCGCACGCTGCGGCAATGAGTGGCCCGATCGGCAGTGCCCGGCCATCTGGCTCCAGACGCTGCCGCGTCTTGGCGAGGCGCCAGCTCTCCTTGTGGTGCCCTCGCACCGGCGGGAACTCGCGAGCAACGCCCGCAACTGCATTGTTCACCTCGAACAAGGAGCCGCCATTCAGCCACCGGCTCTCGATGAAGGCGGACACTCCAGCGTCAACTTGGGCAGGGGTTGGAGTATTTCTCTTTTCCCTGGCCCGAAAAATCGACGACCTCATTGACTGCTGCCCGATGCCGCTGCTGGGCGAGAGGCGTGACCATCGCCTCCCGCAGGGGCGTGGCCCTCGCTGAAGCACGCCTCGCCGCTGTCTTGGCTGCTGCCTGCTTCGCCCTCGTTGCTGCCGAACCTCCGCCGCAACAGCGCGTCCACGGGCATGTCGCCCGTGTCGCAGTAGCCGTGGAGCGGGCATCCGGCCGTCGCGAGGAGCAGGGAGTTGAGCCTGCGGAGGGCAGGCTGAAGCGCCCGCGCGCTCGACCTGCCCTTGGTGTTGACGGCAGCGATCGCGTAGGCATCGAGAATGCGCGGGCACCTGCAGCGGCGGCCCTCGACCGCCCTGCACCTCCAGCGCGCGCCTGCAACAACGGCCTCCAGCTCCAGCGCCGACATGTGAGCCGCGCGCTGCCAGCGGAAGCCATTGGCGATCCGCCAGGCCCGGAGGTGAGCGCGGAGGACAGCCCGCGGCCACGCACGGGCGCGGCACGGCGCACCAGCGCCCAGTCGGACGTCGGCGCCCCCACGGTCGGCCACCCGCAGGAACTCCACGATGAGGCCACGCTCCAGCTGGGGGTCGCGATGCCCTGGCCGCTGGAAGTCGGGGGCGACGTTCCAGTTCGACTGGCAGGCGCCCACGGCAAGGCAGCTCTGACCCGGCATGGCCGCGCAGATCACTCCCACTCGAGCAAGCCACGAGCCGAGAGGATACGTGATGACCTGGGAGCAGAACGTGTTCCCAATCAGGGACTCGATGGTGACATCGCGCTCTGATGGGGCGGTGTTATCTTTTGCAGCGGCCTGGAAGTAGAGGTGGTCGAATCCCATCAGCGCTCCGCGCTCCTCTGGCGCGCGCAGCCGGCCCCGCTCACGCTGCGCGTCCCGGACCAGACTGCCGTCCTCGTAGTTGTTGACCTGGTAGCGGTAGCCGTCTGCCACCCGCCGCTGCGCCGCCGCTGGGGGGGCTCGCTCGAGCCTCGCGGGCCGGAGCGGTGGGTGCTTCCAGGGGATCGGCCGCGCGAAACATGGGAGGTCCGCCTCGGGGCCCAGCAGCGACCAGCCCTCAAAAAGATGCTGCCAGCGGCAGTCGCTTCACCGCGAGCGCGACCTTGAAGCGGGCCGCCGCGCCCTCGCTGGCGCCGACCGCGGCGTCCGAGGCGAGGAAAGACACGACCGGCCACGAGCGCCAGCACAGCCGCGGGCGCCTGACGCGGGCGAGGAACCTGGCGCCCAGGAAGATCGGCGCCACTCCCAGGACCCGTGAGAACTCTGCCCGCGACTCCAGGGACATGCTGAACACGTTCTCGACGAGCCACATGGTGCGCTTGGGGAAGGCGGCCTCCGCTGCCTCGATCAGCTCCGGGACGCGGTAGAAGAGCCTCGACCGCGGGCCTGAGAGGCCAGCCCCCACCGCATTGACGCCCGCGAGGTCCTGGCAGGGCCCCCCCGCGGCCAAGACTACCCAGTCGGCGTCCCTCGCGGAACCGCATCTCGGAGAACCGCTTGGCGCCGACGGCCTCGATGTTCCCCGGCTCGACGACGCCGGCCCAGCGCCGCCGCGCCAGCCGGCGAGCCGCGGGGTCAACCTCACAGCTGACGTGGGCAACCAGTGACCAGCAGCCTGGCAGCGGCCACCGCAGCGCCTGCCGCCCCTGCGAACAACTCAACGAGAACGACGCGTGGCTGCCAGCGGACCCCCTGCACGGGCGCCGAGATGGCCCCCGGCCGCAGCGCCGCTGCCGACGCCTCGCCCTTGGCACAGGCGACGCCCTGCTCGCTGAGCCCGATCGCGTAGCAGATGCCCCCGGCGTGCTCGCTGGCGCCCGTCGCGGAAACGCACGCGTCGATGCGGGCGCGCAGGGCGGTGAAGGCGAGCGGCAGCGCGAAGGCGAAACCCGGGAGCTCGTCGCAGATGCCCAGCAGGGCGGGCCGCGGTCGAGCCCAGCTGCCAGCCGCCCACACGCTGTTGAGGAAGCCCATGAAAGGCCGCCTGAACTCCGCAGCCCTGACACACCGGCCCAACACATTGAGCATCGCCTGGGGCGACAGCGCCGACTGGCCCATGGCCCAGAGGATGAACCCCACGAGCAGGTGCAGCTCCTCGGTGGTGACGCCAACTCGCCCGAAGGCCCCGTCGAGCCCAGCGCACATCCTCTCGAGCACCAATGCACGGTGCTTGGCCTTGTCGGGCGCGACATTGGTCCCCGATCGGTGGTAGGCGGTAGGCGGCCCTCTGCCCCAGCTGCGTGCTGCTGACCGTGCCGACCAGCTCCTCGACCGCAGAGCTAGCAGCTGGACGCTACTTCGCCGTGGCCCCAGTCGCCATTGCAGTACTGGACGCACTGCTGCTCGAGCACCTTCGACTTGAACGGGAGCGGCTGGTCCTCGCGCCACTCCAAGCCAGCCGCAAGTGGGCGCGCGCCGCAGCCCAGGCGCCGGTGGCAGTGCTGGAACACCGTGACTGCGCTGATCCAGCCCATCGGGATGACCCGCAGCGCCAGGTGGGCCTGGGCTGGACACGCCGATGAACTCATTCGGGACGGCATCCGCGAGGGTCATGAACGGCTGCCGGGCGGCCGGCAGCTCGTAGCAGTAAAACGCCGATGCCTGGTCGTCCGACGACCACAGCAGCATGTGGCCCTCTGGAAGCGGGATGGCTCTCTCATGATGCACTGGAAGCTGTTCGCTGGGACCATGTTGACGCTGAGCCGCCGGGCGCGCGCCTGGCCTGGCGAGGGCGCCCCACCTTTGGCAGCGCCAAAGGGCCCTGCCAGCACCTTCCGGCCCCCGACCTTGAAGACGCGGTCCTCGGCGATAGGCGTCGCGCGTCCAAGCTCAACCAGCTTGGCCCCGATCTGGTACCACTCCTGCCTGGGCTCGACCTGGATCGCCGCACGCGGGACATCCTGCGGCCGTTCTGCCCGAGGAAGGAGGGCCAGCGCTGGGCCAGCCAGCCAAGCGCCCACCTGCGGGTCCGCGATGTCGAGCGCCTCGACCGAGGCTGCGACCCCGCGCCCAGGGGGGCCCGGCAGTATTCCAGCAATCAAGAAGCGCACGTGATGTCTCCTCCACGCCGTAGGAGATGTTCTTTGCCGCGATGACCTCGTTCCAGTCGGGGAGCTCGAACGTCGAGGCTGCGCCCCTGGCGAAGTATGCGCAGGCGCGGCCAACGACGCCCAGAGCGCCGGCTTGCCCTGCAGCGGGCCGGCGCGGGGGCGCCGTCGGACTACGCGCGCGCGCCCAATGCACTGGCAGTTCAGGCTGAAGACGACAAGCTGCGCTCAACCCTGGAAAACTGCCCCCTCCAGCTCGCGCTCGGCGAACTGCCGGCCCCGGCACCGTGCGGCGCGGTGCTTCTCGAAGAGCGGGGCGCCAGGCACTGGCAACGGTATCACCTCGCGCAGCCGCGCGAAGCTCGCCGCGGAGTCTGCTGGAGCGCACGTCTTCCTGACAAACCGCCCGATCGCCCCTGGAGCGCCGCGGGTCGCCTCGCGGGCGGCCAGCGCGATCTTGCGCTTGGAGCTCGGGCCGGTGCTCACCTCGCTCAGCATCTGCCACCAGCGCCGGACCTGCGAGCTGCCTCGCAAGCGCCGCTCGGGCCCGCCGGCGGGCGAGGGCGCGCGGCGGCCAGGCTGCCCCGCCCAGCCTCTCGGGGGAGGCCTCAAGCAAGGACCCGGGGCGCCCGTGGCCTGGCGCCCTTCTGGGGCCCCTCGCCTCGCCTGCCCTTGCTCCGCCCCTTGGCGGCCGTCGCGGCGCCTCGGGGGTGGGGCGCGCGAGCCTTTCACGCCTTCCCGGGCTCGCCCTCGCGCCGCGGCTCGGCGAGCCCCAGGTCGCTCCAGCTCCGCCCAGAGGCTGCCGCCGCCCCCGCCGGCCGCTCGCAGAGGTCGAGGCCGAGCCCCCGTCGGAGTCGCTCGCTAGCCGGACGTCGAGCGCCGGACTCAGGATCCTCGGCTGCGGCGGCGGACCCAGACCCCCTCGAGTCGTGATTTTTTGTTATTGGCGCTCGTTTTGCGTGATTGTTTCGCATTGTCGTGAATTTGCTGGTTCATGTTTTAATGTCATGATTTTACAAATCCTTGACCATCCTTGACAGCCCTTGACAAGCCTTGACAGCTCGGCTAGCCTGGACAATCCTTGACAAGCCTTGACAAGCCCTGACAAGCCTTGCAGGACAGCCCTTGACAAGTGATCACAGCTCGGCTAGCCTGGACAATCCTTGGCAAGCCTTGACAAGCCCTCGACGAGCCTTGCAGAACAGCCCTTGACAAGCCCTTGACAACCCTTGACAAGCCAAGCGGATGTCGGTTGACACGCCCGCGCGATTCGCCCCGTTGCGCGCGCGGACTGGCGAGTTTTGTATTGTCCACAAGGAAGAGTCGCCATATGTTTGCAAACCGTGATTTCGGGTGACACGCTCGCTCGTTACCCGATATCGCGCGCGCGGGCGCGCGCGTGGCTACCTTGCAGAATCCACGATGCAAATAAAAATGCAACGGCCTCGAAACTGAAGTGAGTGATCGATGTAATTTTGTAATTAACAGCGTTTTGACGTTTTCAAAAAATGGAGAGGACGCCATGTTGGCCTGGAAACTAGGGTGACGGATCGGACGCTGAAGTTAACATGCGCTTAAGTTGCCGCAAATATAACAAACGCCATGTTGGCCTGGAAACTGAAGTGAACCCTTAAGGGTGACGGATCGGAGTTTGAAGTTCACATGCGCGTTCGACGTTGACGCAAATAGAAGAGACTCCATGTTGGCCTGGAAACTGAGGTGCACCCTAAGTGTGACGGATCGGAATTTGAAGTTAACATGCGCTTTTCGACGTTCTCACACATAGAATAAACGCCATGTTGGCCTGGAAACTGAAGTGAACCCTTAAGTGTGACGGGTTGGGTTTTGAAGTTAACATGTGCTCTTCGACGTTTTCGCAAACAGAGAAGACGCCATTTTGGCCTGGAAACTGAAGTGAACCCTTAAGTGTGACGGATCGGATTTTGAAGTTAACATGCGCTTTTCGACGCTTTCGCACATAGAATAAACGCCATGTTGGCCTGGAAACTGAAGTGAACCCTTAAGTGTGACGGATCGGACTTGGAAGTCAACATGCGCTTTTCGACGTTTTCGCACATAGAAAAGACGCCATCTTGGCCTGGAAACTGAAATGAACCCTTAAAGGTGACGGATCGGATTTTGAAGTTAACATGCGCTCTCGACGTTTTCGCAAATAGAAAAACCGTCATGTTGGCTTGGAAAGTATAATCAACCCTTACGGGTGAGCGAATGGATTTTGAAGTTAAATTGCGTTCTCATGAGGGTTTCAAAAATAAAATAGTCGCCACGTTATGCTTGGGAAGTACGAATGAACCCTCAACGGCGACCAACCTTCGGGCGGCCCGCCCGCGCGCGTGGGTCACACGATCGCGCGCGCGAAAGCACGCGCGAAGGGCTTCGGCAAACAATTCGGCACTTTTTAGGTGACGCATTGGATTTAGCAATTGCAGTGCGCTTTTGCATAGTATATGTTCAAGTCGTTTATGTCTAATATGCTTATATACATATATATATGGTTATACATGTTTGTATACATGTATGTATAGTTGCCCGGCTGCGGGCCACGCGCAGGAAGCTCGAGCGATCTCGAGCCCCGTTCTCCTTCTTTCTGGGGCTATAGAGGGGGATAGGCATGATAGGGGGGATGCATCGACCCCCTACCGCCCGATAGTCCCACCACGCCCTGGTTCAGGCGGGGCCCACTATCGTGGTCCATCGCCGATCTATCGACGATGCATTGCCGAGTCCAGGTCGATGCGCCCCCCCTATGCCCACCCCCCCGATATCGTTGCCCCTCATTATCCTTCTTCTTCTTCGAGGAGTAGGCGGAGGAGGAGAAGGAGGGGGGGGAGAGGAGGAGGAGGAGGTCGAGGAGGAGGAAGAGAGGAGGAGCCCGAGGAAGCCCTCCGCACGCGCCGCTCATACCCAAACCCGCCGCGGGCGCACCGCGGCGGGTCGGCCCGCCGCGCGCGGGCGCGCCCGCGTGGGCCCAGGCGCGCGGGGACGGGCGATGAGGAAGGGGAAGCGTTGGAGGAAGAGGACGGAGAGGAGGGGGAGCAGAGGAGGAGGAGGGGGGGGAGGAGGAGGACAAGGAAGAGGAAAGGCAAGAGGAAAAAGAGGATCGAGGAGGAAGAAAAGGGAGTAGGAGGACGACGACCAGGAGGAAAACGGGGGAGGACAACTCGAGAAAGGGGAGGGGGAAGAGGAGGGGAGGAGGGAGGGGGAAGGAGGGGAGGAGGAAGAGGAGGAGAGGAGGGGGGAATGGGGAGTAAGGAGGAGGAGGAGCTAGCAGACGGAGGACGAGAGCAGGACCAAGATTCGGGAAACAGCAGCAGCGGAGGAGGGGGGGAAAAAGGAGGAGGGGGGCGGCTGTGCCAAGGCGCGCATGGTCATCCACTTCGTGTTAACGGGGTCCCGCTGGACAGCGCCTGCGCTCGCAATCGCGAGCCCAGTCCACGACGGCGCCGCGGCCGCCCGGCGGTGCGAGTACCACCAGACGGCCTCAAACACCACACACGCACAACACACAACAACCAAGCAGAGTGGAGGTGACAGGAGGAAGAGGATGAGGAGGGGGTGGGGGGGGGGGGGGGGGGGGGCGGAGGCGGAGGCGGGAGGCGGAGAGGAGCAGGAGGAGGAGTAGGAGGGTGGCGATTACTAGAGGCGGGATCACAGAGGGGGCGGTAGGGGAGAAGGACTGCCCCCTCGCCTGTTCTCCCCCCTCGTCATGTTCATTCCTTCCTCCCCCCCCCCCTCCCCGCCTCTTCCCCCCTTCCGCTTCCTTTCGCAATTCTCGAGCCCATCGACCTTGTGCCTCGTCGTCCTCTCACGCCCCAGGTTCCCACTATTCCCCCCCCCCCCCCCCCCTCCTCTTGTTACTTCTTCCCCTCGTCGCCGTCCTCGGTCGCCTCTCCTCAGAGGCTGGCGCATCGATGGGGAAGCCGAAGCAGTGCGTCCACAGGGGGGCGGCCGACGTCGAGGCCGACACCCTGTCTCAGGTCTGGGGGCCCGAGTATAGCGAGGAGGGAGGAGGTGGAATGGGAAAGACTGGAACGGGCGCCCCCCTCAGATTCCTCACCCTCGTTCTCCTCCTTCTCCGCCTCCTCCTCCTCCTCCTCCTCCTGTTCCCCCCCCCTCCTCCTCCTCCCTTCCTCCTCCCCCCCCTCCTCCTCCTCCTCGTTTGCTATTCTCGCGCGTCCTCCTCATTCGACCATCGCCCCCCTCAAGTTCCGCTCCCCCTCTCATCTGCCTCCTCGCCATCGCCCTCCTCAGGGCGACGATCGACGGTAGGGGCGGGGAGGCAAGATCAGCGAGCGTCAGAGGGCGAGGAGAAAGAACGCGAAAGGAGCTCGAGGACGATAGGGAACCGCGACGACGATGATGACGACGACGACGACGCGAGGGGGGCGAGGGCGGAGGTGGCGATAAAGACGAGCCCCACCCCCACGGCCTACTACGCAGGTCACGCGGGACTCCTGGGCCGACGCGTGGCCGAGATTGCAGGAGACCACAGGCGACTAGGGGCGGGGCCAACGCGCATGTCTACCCGCGTTCACGCGCGTGCATGCGCGCGCATGGCATACACAAGCGCACGGCGCGGGGAGAGAGGGGGGGACATGCATATATATATATATATATATATATATATAGAGAGAGAGAGAGCTGAGAGATGAGAGACGAGAGAGAGAGAGAGATAGAGAGAGAGAGCGAGAGAGGACAGGGGAGAGGGAGAGGAGAGGGGGAGGGGAGAGGAGAGGGAGAGGGAGAGGGAGAGGGAGAGGGAGAGGGAGAGAGAGAGCGAGGGAGAGGGAGGGGAGCGGAGAGGGAGAGGGAGAGGAGGAGAGAGTGAGCAGAGAGAGAGAGATGAGAGGGAGAGGGAGGTGGAGTGGGAGTGGGAGAGGAGAAGGGAGAGGGAGAGGGAGAGGAGAGAGAGAGAGAGAGAGAGAGAGAGAGAGATGAGAGAGAGAGAGAGAGAGAGAGAGAGAGAGAGAGAGAGAGAGAGAGAGCGAACAAGTAGGCGGACCAGGGTCCGTCCGCGAGGCGCACTGCGGTGCGACAACTCGCTAAACACTATTTGCGGCGGTGCAGCCTTTAGATACGAGGGCGGGCAACAAAAAAACCCCTCCCCCGGCGCAGTGCGACAGACGCTACAGACGGCGGACAGACGGTGATGATCTCACCTGTCAGACCGCGTAAAGAAAGAGGCCCCAACAGGAAAGGCGACGTGCTGACACGTGGCTAGGCGGCTTGGCAGACCGCCAGTTGGGCGCTTGGCCGCAAAGCGGCGCGCAGTGACGGGGCACCCCCGCCCCCACGCCCTGACACCGTGGACGCGGAGCCACGCGTACACACGGGCAGGCAGAGAGGAGGAGATTAGCGCGGGGCACCAGGTGGAGCGCCGCGGAACGATGACAGCATAGCTTGGATGGTGAGTGACGGCACGGCACCATCGGGCGAGGGCGTGAGAAGCTCGGCGAAGGCTCGCCCGGCGCTGTGGAGGCGCTGGAGTAGAGGGCCTTGGCGAGCTTGGGCGGCGGCGAGGTCCGCGGCGAGAGCAACGCACCTCTGCTGGAGAGCAGCCATAGCCTGGGACAGCTCGGTTTCGCGGTCGGTGAGGGGTGGCTGCTCAGTGCCAGCGGCCGTGGGCCTCGAGACAGAGGCGAGGTCCTCGGTACGCCTGTCCAAATGGTGGCCTAGCGTAGTGCGGGACCCTGTACGCTGACGTCCGTCACCCTTGAAGGGTGACTGGAGGGGCCGACGCGACCCCAGGGCTGGAGCCGCTAGGGCCACGCCCCGAGAGGTCGGGAGAGCCGCTTCCTCTCGCTCAGCAACGATGGAAGCGTGGACGGGGCACGAGGGCCTGTCTGGTTTAGTGCCCTGCGGGGGGGCTGAAGCCGCCCCCGCGGGCTGCCGCTGGTGGGGGGGGGCGGAGTGGTTTGCGCGGTGGGACCAATCATGATGCCGTGCGAGGGCTCTGAGGTCGGCCGCGTAGAAGGGTGGCGTCTCGGTAGAGCGGCATGGTCGGCAGCGTGGGGTGTCGGCGGTGCGTCGTCTATGCCACTCAGTCCGCGGGGGTCACCCAGGTCGTCGACGGCGTCTTGGCGGTGGCCGATATCATCGTATGGGGGCGATGTCGCTCTCGGGGACGGAGTCGCGGTAGGCGTCGAGAGGTTGCCCGACGGGGCAGGGTTTTCGCTGACTTGTCCGTCGTCCAAAGCGTCCGATCCCCCACCGAAGCTGAAAAGGTCGTCCTCCTGTTCGTCAGCGTCTTGAAGGTGAGCGGCGTTGTCATGTGGGTGCGATGCCGCTCTCAGTGGCGGAGTCGAGGGCGACGTGCGGGTGCCCGACGGGGCAAGGTTGGCGATGGCTGGCCCGTCGCCTAGGAAGTCAAGGCCCCCGCCAAAGCCGAACGGGTCGTCCTCCTGTTCGTCGAATATCGCCCGTTGGGCCTCGGCCCAGAGCTCGTCCGGGTTCTGTGGGATGTCTGGTCCAGCCGCGGGTGGTGCCTGGTCAGACAGCAGGGGTTTTGGTTCCATTTTGTTGAGTTCCGCAGCTGTGAACCCAGCCCTGCGGTGTGGGAGGGGGAGTGTACGGTGTCTACGCTCGTAGATGGCGACAGCGACTCCATGAAGCACGGTCGCTTGTCGATTTCGTGTTTTGGCAGCTTCGACAATGTCGTCTGGAAGGTTATGAGTACGTGCCGCCGTTGTGGCGAGGGCGTCAGCCTGACGATTGAACTCCTCCGCGATGGGACCGATGAGCCCGAGGTCGATGCCCATGTCGCCCTGGTGGCTAGCGACTTTCTCGACGCGGAACATGTTGGGCTTGGCCATGACGCATCGGTGGATCTTTTCCCAGAGCTCCACGTGCGTGCCCTGCGGTGGTGAGTGTCCGTCGATGATCCTTTGGAACCCATCAACCACCGCATGGTTGTCCACGAAAACGTGTACGGGCCGTTCAGCACATGCCGTGAGGTGGACAATGGCGAGGGTCTCCGCAAGCTGGGCGTTCTGCGTAATGCCGTGAACGCGTGCACTGTAGTTCATGCGGTGGTCGATGCCGTAGTAGACGCCGTAGCCCGCTCGTGCTAGCAATGGGATGGCTTGGTTGGTGCATGCACCGTCCGTGGCAGCGTAGACCCATGTCCAACCAGTGTCGTGGTCACGGTAGGTGGTGTAGGTGTCCTGGGCTGAAGCCGCAGGATCTCCCTCAGGGGGGGGCCGCGGTATGGGCTGTGGCAGCGGGTCCCTCGCGAGGTCGGCCTGAAGGTCGAGGAGGGCTGGGTCTTCGTCGAAGAGCCCGCAGTGTCTTGTGCGCGGCGGGAGACGGGCCCACTGGTCGTCACTGATGAGGGTGGTGAGAGGGAGTCTTTCTCGGGCCCAGCACTTGCCGTCGCGGACAGTGTGCTCCTGAGTTTCCTCTTCCTCGTCGCAGTATCGGCAGATGGGGCTGGGGTCAGCAGACGTGTTTGATCGGGATCGTCGCTGTTGGGTGTGGTCCCCGCCCGACAGGTAGTTCAGGAGGAGCGCCAGCTGCCAGGCATTGCATTTGGCTGCTCCTTTCGCTCGGGCGAGCCACGTGCTGGCGAAGAGGTCGAGGCCCTGTCTGACAGAGGCAAGGTATCCAAGGTCGTGACGCCGTGGCTTGATCCCCCTCAGAAAGGCTCTGCGTTGTGAGGCCCGCAGCATGTGAAGGAAGGCGTTTTGGGGTAAGCTCAGCCAACTGATCTGGCAGCCCCAGTCGTCGCACATGATGCCAAATGTGGGCCAGGTCCAACGGAGCTGCTGGAGCGACTGGACAAGTCGTCCGACAGGTCCTCCACCAAACAGGGTCTGAACGTGGTGTTGGAGATCCCTGACGAGACCGCAGAGTGTAGCGTCGCGATTAACCTGTCGCCGCAGACACAGGAAAACTTCACGATGCGTGATGGCGTCAATCTCCAGGGCGTGTCCTGGGACGCACACGGCCATGAGAGTCCAAAACTCGACCCACTTGTTTCCCTTGGGGCGGATAGCCGCCTTAAGGGCATGATTGTAGGCAGTTTTGACGGGGCCTGATGGGGCTTGGATGTCAGTGCCCGTGGTACAGACGCTGGCAGCAAGGGAGCGGGCGTGCCGCGCCTTAATACGCATCGGAGATGGAGCTTGCCAATACGCGGCAGGCGACTAGTCGCTCTGCGTACGCGGGCGTCAGCGGTGGCCGTGAGGTTGAGCGCGGCTGGAGCCGGCGCTGCCTCGGCGTTGATGTAACTTCCGACGAGCTTGAAGAGAGAGAGAGGAGAGAGAGAGAGAGAGAGAGGGGCGGGAGTGGTAGATGGAGGAGGGAGAGGGAGTAGAGGGGAGAGGGAGAGGAGAGGGGAGGCATGGAGAGAGAGAGAGAGAGAGAGAGAGGAGAGAGAGAGACGATGAGGGCGGAGAGAGAGAGAGAGAGAGAGAGAGGAGAGAGAGATGAGAGGAGAGCGAGAGAGAGGAGAGAGAGAGGAGAGGAGAGAGAGAGAGAAAAGAGAGAGAGAGAGAGAGAGAGAGAGAGAGAAGGTGGGGAGAAAAAAAATGCGAGAGAGAGAGAGAGAGAGAAAAACAAAAGAATGAGAGAGAGAGGAGTACTGGAGATGGGGAGGGGGTGGGAGGGAGAGAGAGAGAGAGAGAGGAGATGGGAGAGAGAGAGAGAGAGAGAGAGAGTGAGAGAGAGAGGAGATGACGAGAGAGAGAGAGAGAGAGAGAGAGAGAGAGAGAGAGTAGACGAGAGAGAGAGAGAGAGAGAGAGACGAGAGAGCGCGAGAGAAGGATACGGAGGCAGAGGACGCACTCGAGTGAGATGGCAGAGACGGGGGGGGGGAGGAGGAGGAGGAGGAGGAGGAGGAGGAGGAGGTGAGGAGGGGGAGGAACAGGAGGAGGCGAGGAAGAGGATGATGAAACCAACCGGGGATGAGGATTTTCACAGGCGCCTTGCTCTGGAGAAAGCTTGACCCCAGGTCCCAAGGTCCTGGGGCCCTCCGAGGGGCTCCGATATCCCGAGGTCCTGGGGTCCTCCGAGGTCCTCCGGGTAACCTCCGAGGTATTGGTGGATGCGGCGGTGTATATCTACCCCACTACCCGCCCAGATATTCCAGACTTCATGTGCGATCCGCGCAAGTTCTCGGACAGGCCTCGACTGGATCAGATTCAGGAGCTTGCGCGGCCATGGAGGGTCAGACGATGATGGGAAAGAGTCTGCGCATGGGAATGGTGACGTAGAAGGGTTGATCAGGAAAGGGAGGAACACGGTGATGATAGCAAGGAGTAGGGATGACGAGGAGCAGGAACAACGAGGCGGGAGCTTTCCAGATCCTGGGGTTCATTCGAAATCTTCGAGCCCGATCTGCACTCGACTCCTCATCCCCGCCCCTCCTCGAAACCATCGGTGATCCAACCGATCGATCGGCCGCGCGTGCACGGCACTCGTTTTATCCCTCGCCTTCCTTACCCCTTTTCCCAATCATGACCAGTTTGTTGAGTTGTGTCCAGTCATGGACGCGACTCCCCCGATCTGCTCCCGCATGCATCCTGGCTCTCCTCCCTTATCCTCTTGCTGCATGATCGTGGCGGGCTACATTGTGCAATGTTGGAGGCCGAGTCTGCGTGTTTCTACAATCCTCATTCTCAAATTATGATACACCTAGAAGCAGTCACGCTTGAAACGGCTTGTCCAACTCAATTTTTAATATATATATATATATATATATATGTATACTATTATTGGTTTTTTAAGCAAAGAAAGAAGCAACGCCCCCCCCCCAAAAAAAAAAAAAAAAAAAAAAAATGACATTGTGAGACCACACGGCATTGCATGGGCAACCCGCTCCCGCCCCATGATCTGCCCCCATGAGGGCAGAGGGCGCGCGATTATGGGGGGGGGGGGGGGGGGGGGGCAGGGTGTCCATGTAATGTCCTGGGGTCGTTCCTCGATCGAGGCCGCGCGGCGCGTCTGATTTTCGAGCCCATGCACTACCAAGAGGTGAAGAAGATGACGGGCAGGAAGCCTTCGGCCGCGAAGGTCGAGGCGGTGGGGCTCCCATTCGCGGGGTCTGGAAGTGCGTCGCCCCCGTCGCGCCCACGCCCCCCTGCAGCGCGAAATCCTCTTCCAACAGGTCGGCGTCCGAGGAAGGGAACGGATAAGGGAACGGGTGGGAGGATGATGGGGATGATGCGGAGTGAGGATTCCGCGCGCGCAGTCCAGGTCAAGGCGAGACGCGCGTCGCTGGCTTGGTTGTCGACGTTGTGCGACGGGTGACGCAATGAGTGGGCTGCGAGGGCGATGGTGATGATGATGACGACGATGATGATGATGATGCTGCTGATGATGATGCTGATGATGATGCTGAGGATGATGACGATGTTGAGGATGGTGATGATGATGCCGATGATGATGCTGATGCTGATGCTGATGCTGATGGTGATGCTGATGCAGACGCCGATGACGACGGAGATGATGATGGTGATGATGACGACGATGATGATGATGATGTTGCTGCTGATGATGATGGCGATCATGCGGATGATGAGGTTGGTGCTGCTGGTGGTGCTGCTGATGATGGCGATGACGCTGATGCTGGTGACGATGATGCCAATGCTGACGCTGTTGATGCTGAAGATGATGATGATGGTGGTGACGACGAGGATGATGATGCCGATGCTGATGCTGATGATGCTGACGCTGATGTTGATGCTGATGATGAGGGCGGGAGGGGGGGGGGGGGAAGGAGGAAGAGGCTTGGGAGGAGGAGGGACGGCGACGAGGAGAGGTGCCCAGGAGAAGGAGGGAGTGGGGGAGGAGGAAGGATGGGGAGGGGGGACTGGAGGAAGGAACAGGTGCTCGAGAGGGGGGGGGGGGGGAAGGGAAACAATGGCGCGCGAGGAATGAAAGGACGGGAGTAGGCCCACGAGGAGGAGGATCCGAGGGAGGGAAATGAGGGGGGAGGGGGGGGGGGGGGGGGGGGGGGGGGGGGGGGCGCGGCACTAGGATGAGGATGATGGCGGTGGGGGGGGGGGGGGGGGGGGGGGGGGGGGTGGGAAGAGGGGATGCGGAGGAGGAGGAGGAGGAGGAGGAGGAGGAGGAGGAGGAGGATGAGGAGGGGGAGGAGGAAGGAGGAGGAGGGGGGGGGGGGGGAGATAAGGAGGAGAGGAGGGAAGATGGGATGAGCTGGCGGGGGGGGGAAGTCCACATAGGGGTGGAGGAGGTGGAGGACGAGGTGGAGGGGGATCTGGGGGTGGCCAGCCAGCTCGCTTCACTCGGGGAGAGAGGGGGGCGCTGAGGGAAGAAGGAAGATAGCGCGACTCCCAGGTTCGCCCAGTGCCGCGCCATTCGGATGATGTTCTCGCACTACCGCAGGCACTGCGACAAGCACCTTGGCGTCTGGCGCGATGAGGAGGTCGACGCCCAGGAGCGCTCGCGCGAACAAGGTTGAATACCACCAGTGGTCCTGACAATAAGCAACAGATGCTGAAACAACTGCCGCTCAGAAAATGTGATCGTTCAAGGTTGAACCGTCCGCGTCCTTTCAGAACCACAGCTGAAATCGTCACGACACAAACCCCATCATCCTCCTCCTTTTCCTCGTCTCCCCCTCCTCATCCCCCCCTCCTCCTCACCCCCCTCGTCCTCCTCAACCTCCTCATGGCCGTCCTAATCCTCTCAGATCCTCCTCGATCTCACCTCGAATCACGTCCTCTCATCATCACCCCTCCTCTACTTCATCCCCCTCCTCTCCGCGTTCCCCCCGCCATCGCCCCCAGCACCCCCCTCTGGATCCACGGCCTCCCCCGTTCGATCTCGCAAATTCGGCTGAAGCCCCAGCGCCGCAGGACAGCGCGAAGATGATCTGCGACGAGGAGGAGGACGACGACATGGACGAGGAGACCGTGGCTGCCGACCTGCTGAAGGCACCGCTGATGATTATGTTTGATGACCCCTCCCGATCCTAATCCTTATCCTCCCTGCTCATCCTGCTTGCGCTCGTGCTGATCCCTTTCCTCCCCATCGCCGTTCTCACCCTTCTCATCGTTCTCCTCCATCTCCTCCTCCTCCTCCTCTTCCTCCTCCTCCTCCGCCTCATCCTCATCCCCCCGTTCCCGTCTTTCTCATCCGTCTCCCTCCCCTAGCTCCTCCTATGCCCTTCCGTTCCTCCCAGGCATCGAGCATCGATGCTGATCCTTCTCATCCTATCCTCATCCGCCTGCTCCGTCGACCTGCTGCTGCTGCTGCTCCCCCTCCCCCTCCTGCTCCTTCTCCTCCTCATCCTTCCCCCCCTCCTCTTCCCCCTCCACCTCGTCCTCCGCCCCCCCTCCCCCCCCCCCTACTATACTCATCCTTCCACGCCCCAACCCCCCCCCCCCACACCTACTCCCCCTCCTCCTGCGCGCGCCATGCAGCGAAGCCGTCGACAGGCGAGTCAATGGCATGGTGATTCAGATCTCGACAACGCCGACAGCAACGGCGCGCGCGGCTCGGGCTACGTCTACCAGAGTGGCGCGGGCGAGCACGTGCCGCAGGCCGTGGCAGCAGCAGGTCAAGAGGAACGCCAACCGCTGCCCGCCGACGCCGAGGCCCTGCCCGCCGACGCCGAGGCCCTGCCCGCCGACGCCGAGGCCCTGCTCGCCGACGCGGACCCTCGCAGGGACGAGATCGCGCCCGCGACCCAGGTCGACAGCGACGGGAAGATCGGCTGCGGCACGACGCGCAAGATCCCATTATACAAGGAGTTGACGGGCAAGAAGCGGCGCCGCAAGAAGGCGAAGACGAAGGCCGTCGTCAAGGAACACCTGACCAAGAAGAACACCGACGGCGGCGCGATCGCGTGGCCTGGCGATGTCGAGGCACCGAGCAAGGGCATGGGCGAGACTGCGGCACCGTCGACTCCGAGCAGCTCGAAGGCCGCGAGCAAAGGCAAGAACAAGAAGGCGGCCTCGCCGACGGGCAAGGGCCAGGCAAAGACTGCGGCCTCGACGACTCCGAGCTCTTCGAAGGCGAAGGGCAATGGCAAGCCGACGTTAATGTCCCCGAAGCCGCAGAGCTCGCCGAAGGGCAAGGGCAAGAGTAATACTGGAGGCAAGGAGACGCCTGGAGGCAAGGGCAAGAGTAAGACTGGAGGCGAAGCCAAGGGCAAGGCGCAAGTGGTGCAGACGATCCAGAAGAAGCCTGCCTCCTGGCGCGCAGCAGCCGCAGCGGAGAGCGAGGAGGCGCGCGCCAACGAGGAGTGGGCTGAAGGCGCTGCTGACGACGTCGTCGAGCACGCGGTCGAGCTGGACACGGCGATGGCCGACGAGAAGACGGATGCCCAGAACGACGAGGACGAGGCCGAGCAGGCGGGGGAGGAGGAGAAGGAGACTGATCGCGCGATGGACGCCGAGGCATTGCCGCCAGATCACCTCGAGAAGACGTCGTGCGAGGTGGACGGCTACACAGCGGAGCTCAGGAAGCGCCGCCGCGAGAGTGAGAAGACCTCATCGATCGAGATGAAGTGGGAAGGCGATACATGGAGGACGATGCTGATGCTGACCGACAGGATGGCCGAGAAGTACCAGGCCGCGCTGCACGCGCACACAAGCAAGGAAGCTGGCTCCATGATCACGCACCGTTGCTTCGCCCGCCTCGCCGAGGAGCGGCGCGCGGTCAAGTCCTACGCCATGAATGTCGCGAGGAAGGAGGTCCCGGCATCGATAGGCTGAGGACTGACAGGATGCCCGCATGCAAAATACGAGGGGGGGCAGGCGGTGGAGATGGGGGTGGAAACCAACTGATGAGGAGTACGACGAGAGGAGGAGGAGGGGGGGGAGAGGAGCAGGAGGAGCAGGGGGAGGAGGAGGATCAAGAGGAGGAGGTAAGGAGAGGAAGGGGGAGTAGGAGGAGGCGGAGGCTCGACGAGGAGGTGGATCAGGAGCAGGAGGAGGATCGAGGAGGACGAGGGGGAATGGGACAGAAGCCACGGGGCTCCAGAACACACTGTGAGGAGGGAGAGGGGCTGCCCCTCAAGGGGGCGTTCTTAGGAGGAGGGGGGCGCTTCGGGCTGTCTGCCCGCTCGATCCACTCGAGGGCAACCTGCGCTGACGACGCCGTCGTGCGAGAGCTCGACTTCGAGCTGCACGGTCGAGGGGGGGTGTTCGAACAATCCCGCTCTGAGTGATTCCTCCCCCTTACTCCTCCCCATTTCCTCTCCTCTACGTCTGCCCCCTCTGCTGTCGACCTCTCCCCCCCCCCCCCCTCTCCTGTCGACCTCTCCTCCAAACGGCCCAGCGGGGGGAGGCGGTGCCCCCCCTACCTCGCACGCATCGCGATCTCGAGTGCAGGTCGCCATCATCGACGGGGCGATCCATCTCGAGAGCGGCATGGCCAGCGCCATCTTCAACTAGGCCATGGCGTATCCTTTTACGTTTGAGAGCGGGCGATCGGGGGAGCGAACGCAAGATTCGAGTACCTCTCCTCCGATCCTCCTCCTCCTCCCCCCCCCCCTCCCCCTCCCCTTCCTCCTCCTCCTCCTCCGCTCCACCCTGTCTCGAGACAAGGTCAATTTCCTCGTGGGCCCTCCTGGTGACCCCAACTTCTCTCCCCCCGATCCTGCGCCCCCCCTCGTTCTCCTCGCCCTGGCCCTCCGCTTCTACTCGCACCGCTCGCCCTCGATCCATCTGCCTGATCCTCCGCTCGAGCCGCGCCCCAGCCCAGGTGAGCGGCGTCAACCCGACCTCGATCGGCGCCGCGCAGCGCCGAGGGCGCCGCCGCAGCGCCGCGCCAGGCAGAAATATGTTGAGGCGGGCCCCCTAGTACGAGGCGGAGTCCGTGGATCCACGGACTCCGCCTCGTACTAGCTCGAGCTCCTGCCACTCCCCCCTCCTCGCCCCCTTCCCCCCAACTGCCCGCCCCCCTCGACTCCCCAGCTCGACCTTCTCGGCCGGGGGTGCCCTTCTGGATCCCAAGTCGATCTCGAGGCGAGAGGGCGGGGAGATAACTGGCGGCGTCGAGCATCGCGGGGCGCGAAGTAATAGAATGGTAGCTCGAGGAGGGATCGAGGGGGCACACCAGGCGGGCCCTCGTCGCCACGGAGACGGGGAGTGAAGATATGGAGATGCATGCTCGACGATCTGGTCTGGGGAATGGGGGGGGGGGGGGGGGGGGGGGCGACCGTTGAGGAATATAGGGCTCATGCGTCGGCTTGAATGCCGAGCGTAGCCGATCGGTCAGCTGGAGCGCCGAGGATGCCGAGGAGGAAGAGGAGGAACAGGAAGAGGAGGAGGAGGAGGATCGAGGTCCCAGACTCAGGCTCGACTGCATGATGCGAGGTCACGGTGGCCATGTCGGCCCAGGCCCCCCCTGTTCACAGAACGGACAGCTATCGCGATACCGTCGAGCAGCACTGGCCAGCAGGAGAAAAGGGCTGCCGAATGCCAGAATACGATGACGACGGATGAAGGGCAAGCTCGAGGACAGGACGGGGCCCGCAGGATATGCAGCGGCACGCGAGATCGAGGATCGAGGAAGGTGCAGCAAGGAGGAGGACGAGAGGAACACAAGGCAAACAGGAGAAAAGGCGAGGAAGGCGAGACAAGCAGGAGGAACAGGGAGACGGAAGTAGTCTGGCTGAGGGGGGAAACGAGGAGAGGGATGAGGGACTGAGGAACGAGCAGACGCACGGGGGGGCGCGGCGTCAATAAAACCCATATACCCAACCAGCCGGCCCGCCAGCCCACCCCAACCCCAAGCTAGCCCCGCCAACCGATCGGACCCCCCCCCCCCCCCCCCCCCCAACCGACCCAGAGGCTTGGAACCCAACCCGCCAGCCCACGACCCCACCCACCCCATGCCACCTTCCCCCCCCCCCGAACGCCTGCGAATTCCAACGTCCCCACCGAGCGGGCGGGAGATCGAGAGAGCGTGCCCGCGCCCGCTGCCCAGGTGCACCTGGGCAGCGCCAGCGCGCGCGCAAGGGCCCACACTGGCAAGGGCAGCTCTGGTTTTTGCACGCGCGCACGCACGCGCACACACACGCGCGCGGAGGGCCCAACGGGGAGCGCGGGGGGGTCGGGCCAAGGTGGCGCGGGGCAGCGGCTATCCACAAACTCCCACGTGTTGCGTAATGCGTTTAAATGTTGTTTAATAGTTTTTCTAATGCTTTCAATGTTGGCAATGTTGCTGATATGTTTTAATGCTGTTTAAAAAATGTTTGGTTTAAATGTTTTTGTTAATGTTGGTAATGTGTTTGATGTTGATGATGTTGTTGATGTATTCTGCTGTTTTTTTTAATGTTGTTTTGAATATTCTCTAATGTCTTTAATGTGTTTGATGTGTTCAATGTGTGTAACGTTGGTAGCGTTGCTGATGTGTTATAATTTTTCTCTTTTATTTTATGTTTTTTTTGTCAAAAAAATAATTGGTAATGTTGCTGATGTGTTGTAATGTTTGTTTAATGGTTTTCAATGTTTTTTTTATTTTTTTATTTTTTTTTTTTTTAAAAAAAAAAGTTGATAATGCGTTTGATGTTGATGATGTTGTTAATGTGTTATGATGTTGTTTAATGTTGTTTTCATGTTTTTCGAATCTCTCTAATATGTTTTAATGTGTTTAATGTTTGTAACGTCAGTAATGTTGTTGATGTGTTTTAGTGTGCTTTAATGTGTTGTTAATGTGTGTGGTTTTAATGTAATTTTTTAAATGCTGGCGATGTGTCTGATGTGTTTTAATGTGCTTTCATTTTTTTTATATTTAAAACAAAATGTTTTAAAGTTGATAATGTTGCTGCTGTGTTTTAATGTTTTTATGTTTTAATGTTTTTTCCTGTTGATAATGTGTTTGATGTTGCTGATGCTGTTAATGTGTTAGGATGTGTTTTTGACGTTTTTGAATGGGTTTCTAATGTCTTTAATGTGTTTAATGTGTTTGATGTGTGTAACGTTGGTAATGATGCTGATGTCTTTTAATGTTTTTAATGGTTAATGTTTTTAATGCTGATAATGTTGCTGATGTTTTTTAAATGCTTTTTTTATGCTTAAAAAAATGGAAAATGTGTTTGATGTTGATGATGTTGTTAATGTGTTTCATGTTTTTAATGTGTTTGATGTGGGTAGCGCCGGCCATGGTTTCGACGGCTTTTTTATTTATAAAAAAAAGACTTGGTTTTGTTGCTGATATGTTTTAATGTTTTTCATGATGTGTTCAATGTGTTCCTAATGTTTTCTACGCCCCCGACGCAGCCCCGCCGCCTTGGCCGCCGCCCCCTTCGCCCACCCCCGTTGGCCCCCGCGCGCGTTCGAGCGGATGGAGCCCCCCCCCGCACGCGCGCCCGCGCCCGAACCCCCCCCTCGTCGACGGGTTCCCCGCTCGACCCCTGGGCGCCCGCCCGCCCCCCTCGCGCAGACGCACGGGCGCGCGCGCGCGCGCGCTCCGTCGCCGCCACCCCGCCCCGACCCCGCCGCGGCGCCACCCACCGCGCGCGGCGCCGCAGCCACCGCCGCCGCCGCCGCCGCCGCGCGCACGCTCGCGCGCGCACACAAACGCACGCATACACGCGCACACGCGCACACGCGCACACACACACACACGCACGCGCGCGCGCCACGGGCACGCACAACGCCCGAGCGCGCGCCGCACACAAAACACGCGAGCGCCGCACGCGCGCTCGCACGCACGCGCGGAACGCACGCGCGCGGCACGCGCGCGCACGAAAACGCGAACGCAGCGCACGGACGCGCGCACCCACGCAACCGCACAACGCACGCGCACACGCACGCAACGCACGCACGCACGCAAGCACGCAAAGCCACGCACGCACACACCCCACACAACACACACACGCGCGCGCGACCGCAAACGCCTAGTCACACACACATACACACAACACACGCACGCACATACACCGCGCACACACAGACACACGCGCGCGCACACGCGCACGCGGGACACGTCGACCCCCCCCCCCCCCCCCCCCCGCATGCCCAATCCCTGTGATTGCCCGCCTGGGCGTCTCCTGTGGCGATGCACCCAGCAAGCGAGAAAAGGCTGCTTGCATGCGCTCGGACGTGGAGATTGCGTGCGAGACCAAAAAATGAGGGGGGGGGGGGGGGGGGGGGCGTCCGAGGAGGAAGGGTCCGTCGACCGAGGCTAGATCCAGGAAGAAGGGGGGGGGAGGATACTACCAGGAGGAAGGAGAGTGATTGGAAAAGTCCTGAAGATCGAAGAGGCTATCGACGGAGCAGGGCCAGCTGGTCGGTGGTCGGGTCGGCGGCCTCGAGTCGGCTGTGCGTCGGCGATCGGTGAGTCGCAGTACTACCGTGCGCCGCGACCACGATCGCGATCGCCGACGACGCACCGCGACGACGTCGACGACGACGACGACGATGATGACGACGGACGGTGGATTTGGATATTGCCGCCGTGGAGACGTCGCCCAGCCACCACCCCCACCGTTCGCGGTAGACCGCACAATATATACCGCGAGCGGGCACCAGCCCAGGCGATGCCACCCGAGAAGAACGACAAGGGCGGCGCCGCGGGCTCCAAGGGCTCCAAGGGGCAGAGCGACGCCGCCAAGCAGAAGGCCAAGGAGAAGCGCCGCCAGAACGCCGAGCACGAGAATGCTATGCAACGGCTGCGGAACCCGATCGGGTTCAAGGAGGGAGGGCGAGGTCTCGAGGAGGAGGAGAAAAGGGCCGAGGGGGACAAGGATCCTTGCCCCCCTCGGCCCTTTTCCTCGAGGAGGCCAGGGGAGCTAAGAGGAGGAGGAAGAGGAGAAGGAGGAGGAAAACGATGAAGAGCAAACAGGAGGGCGACCGAGGGGGGAGGACGGACATGATCCAGGACGCCACGTGACAGGGGGTCGGGTTCCCCCCCCCTCATCCCCCTCGAGAGGGCCATGTCCAGGCCCACAGGCGGACGGGCGCTCCTGGGTCGCACCTCCCCCCTGGCCGGCTTCTGCCCTGAACCCGCCCTCATCCTCCCTTCTCCTCCTCTTCCCGATGCCTTCCCTCCCCACCCTCCCCCTTCTCTTTCCTTCCTTCCTCCTCCCTCCTGCCTCCCCTTTTTCCCCCTCCTCTACTCTTCCCCTCCGCGCTCCCCCCCCCCCCCCCCCCCCCCCCCCCCCCCCCCCCCCCCACCCCCCCCCCCCCCACCCCCCCCCCCTCCCCCTCGGCCCCCCCCTCTTCCTCGTGGGCCCTCCTCGTCAATATGTTCTTCTCTGCCCCTGCGGTCGGAAGGGCTGCGCTCAAGCGCGAGCCCGAGGAGATCAGGCCCGAGCCCAAGCGCAGCAGCCAGGCCAAGAAGAACGACTGGCTCAAAAAGTGGCCGACCACAGGCAGGGGGCAGGCCAACGAATAAGACGATGACGACGATGACTCCGTCTCCTTTCTCTCTTCCTCGTCCTTCTCCTCCTCCCCCTTCTCCTCCACCTCCTCGCCCTCCTACTCCTCCTCATCCCCCTCCTCTTGATCATCCTCATCGTCCTCCTCCTCCTCCTCCTCCTCGATCCTCATCGCCTTCCCCCTCCGTTGCCGTCGTCGCTGGACCTCCGAGGACGAGCTATCCGAATGCGACGATGGCAACGAAGACGAGATCCCTCCCAGTCTAGGCCACTTCGAGCGGTGCGACAGCTTCAAGCGCGCGATCGAGCGCAGCGTCGACGAGGACAAACGCTCGGGCATCCGGCGCTCGTTCGACGACCTTCTGAACGACTTCGGCTGGAACGCTATGAACAAAGACACAGAGTGCGGCATCAGGGCCTACAACCGCGCGCGCGGTGGTGCACAGCTGCGAGGCGCTCCATGGCCATCGGGAGGAGAAAAACGTTCAACCCCAGATGCGAGTGCAACCTGGGGCGCGCCCAATGCCCTTGCGTTGCGCCGAGGGCGCGGCGCGCTCGAACCACGCCCCCAGCCGCGTTCAGCCCGCCCCGCCGCCACCATTTACAACTCGGAGATTGTGCCAACGATCCCTGAAGTACAACTTGGCATCCCTGACCCCGTAACTCCATCCGACCATCCCTTCGTTTTCCATGCCCCCTCACCCTTCGCCCCTCCTCGCCCCTTCCACCCCCCATCCTCCCGCCGCGCCCGCGACGAGGGGAGTAGACGGCGGGGCGAGGGGCTTCGGACTGGCCGGGGGGGCGGCGCATGCCGCGAGCAAATTTACTCCCGCGGGGAAAACCTACATGTGCAACCCCAGGTGAACCCCTCGGGAAATTATATGTGCAACCTCAGATGAAGGTCCCACCAAACATCGAAAAAAACAACACGTAACATGTGCAAGCAAACATGAAGGTTTGTGGAAAAACGAAATGAGCACAGCCTGGGGTGAAGGCCCCGCTGAGTAAATTTACTCCAGCGAACGCTTGCGCGGGCGCCGACCGCTGATAACGCCGTAGCGCCCCCCCCCCCAACACAAAAAAAAAAAAAACACGCTGCGTCCTGATTGTTTCCTGGGCGCAGCCCCGCGCGGCGGGGCATCAATTTCGACCGGCCGAACCTGGCCTGGGCGAGCGCAAATCAATCCCGCGCCTCCGAAGCAACCATGCGCGGAAAACCGCGCAAGACAAACGCGCGCAAAACGCGTCGTGGCCGCGAGAACGCGCCGCTCGGCCGGGCGCGCAGAAACGTAACGCACACGGGAACGACATGCGCCATTTCCAAAGGGTACACATTCACCCCAGGTTGCACTCGCAGCTGGGGTTGAACGTTTTTTGGCTCTCTGAGGCCACGTCTCCACCGACGACCGGACAAGGGGGGGGGCTCTACAAACGGCACCGCCGCGAGGAGGCGGAGACGCAGGACAGATGATGACAATAACGACTGTGCTGATGAGGACGACTATGACGATGATCATCGTCATAGTCGCCCTCAGTCGATGTCGCATCGCCATCGCCATCGCCATCGTCATATGAGCGTCGCCACCGTCGGCGGCGGCGATGCTCACATCAAAGTGGCGAAGACGATGACGACAATGACGACATGATTGATGATATAATGCTCGCTCACAGAACCGTGAGCGCACGACTGAGACGGCCCTGAGCACGGGCAAGATGAAGTGCTCCGACATCGGCGCCCAGCACGCGCTGAGCAAGATCCCACGCAAGGCATAGGATACTACCTCCAACCCCGTTCCTCCTTATCCTCCCCCCTCCTCCTCCTCATCTTCCTCCTCGCTTCCTCATCTTCTCCCCTATCACTATCGCTCCTCCTGCTCTACTTCTCCTCTCATGCCTTTATTCCTCTACTCCTACCCCCTCTCTTTCTCACTCTCCTCCGCCCCCCCCCCCCATCCCCCCCCCTCTATCTCCTCCTCCTCCTCCTCCTCCTCCTCCTCCTCCTCATCCTCCTTCTGCTCTTCTCCTATCCCCTCTGCTGCTGCTACTCCTGCTACCCCGCCTTATCCGATTTATCCTCTTCTCGGAGGCCCCGGGCAGCGAACGAAGCCCTCGGCGTCTGGGCGACGGGAAACCGAGCTGGATGAACAGATCCACGGGGCCCCTGGAACTAAACAAATCACGTCGAGAGAGAAAGGGAGGGAGGGAGGGAGGGAGGGAGGTGGGAGGGAGGGAGGGAGGGAAAGGAGGGAGAGGGAGAGAGAGGGAGAGAGAGAAGAGAGAGAGAGAGAGAGAGAGAGAGAGAAAGAGAGAAAGAGAGAGAGAGAGAGAGAGAGAGAGAGAGAGAGAGAGAGAGAGAGAGAGAGAGGAAAGCAACATTCTGAATTATTATAATAGAGATGGAGAGAGAGAGAGAGAGAGAGAGAGAGAGAGAGAGGAGAGAGAGAGAGAGAGATGAAGAGAAGAGAAGAGAAGAGAGAGAGGGCGAGAAGAGAAGAGAAGAGAAGAGAGAGAGAGAAGAGAAGAGAAGAGAAGAGAAGAGAAGAGAAGAGAGAGAAGAGAAGAGAAGAGAAAGAGAAGAGAGAAGAAGAAGAGAAGAGAAGAGAAGAGAGAGAAGAGAAAGAGAGAGAGAGAGAGAGAGAAGAGAGAGAGGAAACGAGAGAAAGAGAGAAAGAGAGAAAGAGAGAAGAGAGAAAGAGAGAGAGAAAGACGAGGAAAGAGAGAAAGAGAGAAAGAGAGAGAGAGAGAGAGAGAGAGGAGAGAGAGAGAGAGGGAGAAGAGAGATGAGAGAGAGAGAGAGAGAAAGAGAGAGAGAGGAGGAGAGGGAAACAACAAACAAACAAAAAAAAAAAAAAAAAAAAAAAAAAAAAAAAAAAAAAAAAATAAAAAAGAGAGAGAGAGAGAGAGAGAGAGAGAGAGAGAGAGAGAGAGAGAGAGAGAGAGAGAGAGAGAGAGAGAGAGAGAGAGAGAGAGAAGGCTGGGTCTTCAATGGCGGCGGTGGTGCACCAGCAGTCGTCAGACTCGCCCAGCTACCAGGGCCCCCGCCACTGCTGCTGCTGCTCTCCTCCTCATGTTCCAGGTGCCAGTCTGGTACCGCCGCCTCCTGCCGCTCTCCAGTGCCATTGCTGCGTACTGCTGCCCCCACTCTTCTTCCTCCTCCTCCTCGGATCCTGCTCCTCCCCCTCCTAATCCTATCCCTCATGCTGCTGCTGATCCTCATCTTCCTCATCCTCCTCCTGATATCCTCCTCCTCCTACTCCGCCCCCCCCCCCCCCCCTCCCCTGTCAGTTGAGCGACAGCAGCGATGCGGGGGCTGGTGGCCAGGATGAGGGCCCCAAGAAGATGACGGCGAGCCCAGCTGCTGGGGCCTCGACGGCCAGATCCCGAACCTCCTCGGCCAGACCACGAAGCGCCTTGCTGCGCTGGAGGGGCTGCAGGCGATGTCGATGCACCGTGGAGGAGTTTGGGAGGAGTCGGAGGCACTGAATGATGACGAATATGAGGATGAAGAGAAAGACTGGATGGATACGTAATTGTTAGTTAACGGAGGGCGGTGAGGATGAGGGGATGGTGGCCGACCCCTGGAGGCCAAGGCCCACCCCTGGTTCAAGCCGTTCGAGTGCGAGGTCTCCACAGCCACCCAGAGCTTGGATGCAGCGAAGCAGATGATGACGCTCCTGATCCAGGGAAAGCCCGACACCCAGGGGAGGCATTGCCAGAAGGGGCGCGGTGATGATGGTGATGCTGGTGATGGCGACGGTGATGATGATGAAGATGATGATGCTGCTGCTGCTGATGATGGTGAGGCTGATGATGACGATGCTGATGATGATGATGATGATGATGATGATGATGGCATTGAGTATATCAATGATGCTGCTGATTGTGTTGATGCTGTTCATGATGATGCTGATGATGCCGATGATGATGCTGGTGATGCTGGCGATGCTGACGATGACGATGAAGATGATGGTGATGATGATGGTGGTGGTGGTGAGGATGATGATGCTGATGATGGTGGCGATGTTGATGCTGATGATGGTGACGATGATGCTGATGATTGTGCTGATGGTGATGATGATGGCAGTGATGATGATGATGATGATGTTGATGATGCTGGTGACGACGATGATGACGATGACGAACGACGATGATGTTGATGATGGTACTGAATTTGGTATTTACGGTGATGGCGGCCATGGTGATGATGATGATGGTGGTGATGGTGATGCTGATGATGATGATGGCGTGGATGGTGATGGAGGTAAACATGATGAGCATGATGATGAGGATGACGAGGAAGAGGAGGACGAGAGGGAGGGTCATAGCAACTAATAGGGCAATCAACTCTGACTTCCCGTAGACACCTCGAGACCAGCCAGCATCGTGGAAGCCTCGTGGGCCCTTGTTTTTTTTATCAAAACATAATAATATATTATTTTGATGAGGGGGGGGGGGGGGGGGGGCATCTTGGAGCCTCGTGGAACCTACCTCGGGGAAACTTCTTGGACCATTCCAGGCCCGGCTTTTCAGGGGGGAGGTTGAATGGGCGAGGGCGGCGAGGGCAGGGATTCGCTATGGTCGGACGGGGACCCCGACGAGCAGATCTCCGACGCCAATACGGCCGTCGCCGACGCCGGGCGGGTCTGGACCACGATCAAGCCAGTCATGGGCACGACGAACGCGGCGACGCCCTCGATGGCGGCCAACTAGGCAAGCGCGGCGCCGCTGCTCGAGCGAGAGGCCCCACCCCTTCATACGTCGACATCCTCCGCTCTCGATCCCTCCTCCTCCTCCTCCCCCTCCTCCTCCTCCTACCCCTTTCTCCTCCTACTTCTCCCTCCCACCCCCTCCTCCTCCTACTCGATCCTCCACCTCCCCATCCTCCTCGATCATCCTCTCCCTCATCCTCCTCCTCCTCGCCCCTCCCCAACCCCTCTCCTGCAATCCTCCTCCTCCTCCATCCTCCTCCCCTTTCTCCTCCTCCTCCTCTTCCTCCTCCCTCCCCTCCTCATCGAGCTCCGTGCTTCTCATCGCCATCGTCGTCGATCCTCCTCCCCCCCCCCACCCACCCACCCACCCACCACCCCCCACCCGCCCCGCCCCACCCCCCTCCCCCTCCTCGATCCCCCTCCTCCCCAGGAACAGGGCTGGACCTAAGCGCGTTTTTTTTTTTATCGGATTTCGCGCGCCGTTTTCGCTTCGACTTCGTCTCGCGGTAAAAACGGGTTCGAAACAATAACGACGGACGACGGACACAGAACGGAAACGAACAACGCCGTTCAGGTTCAGCCCTGCTCAGAAGTTGGAGTGGAAGAGCGCAGATTGGAGGAGCGACGTTGGATCGATGGGCCGACGACGTCGGAGGCCTCGCGGTGGATCCTTTCCATATCGTTTGCAAGCATGCGCTAGGCGAGCGCGTGCACGCTCGACCGCGTGACATGTCGGGCGCGAACGCTCGCGCGCGGCCTCGCGCGCACGGCGACATAGCGAAGGCCGACATCAAGATCTAGCTCGGAGGTCGTGAACCGTACACCTGCACCTACATCAATCCTGACCAAGCCAATCCTTGGTTCATCGGTGCATACGCGTTCCTGCTCTGGGCAGGCGAGCGTGTGCACCGAGCCTTGGCCTGGCCAGGGTGTCGGTGCAAGTGCATGCTTCCCCCCCCCCCCCTCCCCCCCCCTTTCCTCGCCCTTCCCGCCATAGCCACCCAGAGCCATCACCCGTCGCCCAATCGTTCACCCCCCCCCCCTTCTTCTGCCCCCCATCGCCCCATCTCGTTGCTGCAACGAGTGTTCCAGAATCGCCGGACTGCGGCATGTTGCTGCTGCGATGCGTTGGGAGGTCACAGGCGAGACTACGTGGCACACCGCTTCTCATGACGTCGACGTTGCATTCATTTAAGACAGTTCCATTGCAGGCCAACCCATCCCAGTCCCCTTTCCATTCGGGCGCTCGCATTGCACTTGAATGGTGTGTACTGTCCATCGGCAGGTGGAGGATCTAGTTGTAGCATGTGCATTGCTTTTGGCTTGTGCGTTGCACTCTGCAGTTGCATGTTGCAATACTGCATTTGCCTTGCATTCGAATCACAACTAGGAGCCATCGATCCGTGGCGGATTAGATCAAGACAGCGCGAACCCCCCCCCCCCCCCCGAATACGATCCAATGTCAGGGAGGGCGGCCGCCGCAACGGCCATGGCGGCCACAGTGGCCACAGCATCTCACGACGAGGCTGCATCATCTCACAGGGAGCCAGGCCCTCATCTCGATGGGGGAGCGGGCCTTCGAGAGTTCTTGCTGGGAGAATATCGGTCAGGGAACCTCCCCGCCACGAAGCTGGCAACTCTGTGCCATCATATCTTGAACGCAGGCGGAGTTGGCGTGGGCGACCTGGCCCTGGGCCCGCAACAGAGCGGGCGCGCAGCGGAACACGTCCGCGACGCACTGGGAGGGAATGACTTATCTCGGTTTTATACGTGCCAAGTCCCTGTTTGGGATCACGCCATGGATCGGGGCAACACAGATCTTTCCCAGCGCGGCTGCCGCATGAGATATTTGCGAGCGCATGGGTCGAGGGCCCAACATCATGGGACCCCACCCAGTTTGATGCCGCCGACCTCCCACCGCATTTTGCGGAGCACGAGGTCTGCCAGGGGCGCCCTGGCAAAACTGCGCTCGCGGGGTTCTTCGCAGACGGCGTCCCCCGCGAAACGCGACTTGTTCATCGCATCCTATGTTTGGCAATTCTTTAACGAAGATACGATACATGCTTTCCAGCGCGCGCAAGTCTGACCTTTGCCGCTGCGGCTGCAAGGGTCAGTGCACCCTCGGCCAGATAATGAGAATAATAGTGTGGGGTTCTAACATTCTGGCACGTGGAGATTGGCCGTCACAGAACCACGAAGGCGGGCCGCTGGACCATGACAGGGCGATGAAACGGGGCTTTCCCATAGCGGAAGGCTGGGTCGCAGCGCTGGCGGAATTGAGGTTTGACCTCTTGGAACTCACGGGTCCCCTTGGGGTTCAAAACGCGGCAGAACGCCACGCATCCATGTTTTTGTTGTACCACCAGGAAGCCAGATCTTTTCAAACACCCTGACACTCTCGCCGAGGCAAGCTGGACCAGAAAAGACAAGACCTTCTATCAGAACGTGGCTGCAAACTGTTTGAAGACCGTTCATGTGGCACCCAGAGCAGCACTGCTGAGACTGATGAGAGGCTTGAGGCTGGATGAGGGAAGCCTGGGTGCGCGGAGGAACATCCCCGAGTTTGGGCTGGTGCGCGGCTGGCGCCTTGTAGAGAACCAGCATGTGCACGACGTGCACAGGCTCAGCGACATCGAAGTGCCCGAGTGCGGTGTCGAGCTGGTGTTTTTTTCTTCCCAACGCCTTGAACGGTCACGGCCTCGACCTCGTACGCAGCATTTTCATGGTAGTTGGGGTGTCGTCTGAGATGATCCACGTAGATGCCATGCGCGTCACGGGCTTGGGGGCGACGCAAATTGTGATCGGGCAAGTGTTCTGGATGCTTTGTTCTGGCAACTTCGCCCGCCCCACGAAGCGGACGAAAACGATGAGGATGAAGGACAACATCTGGCACCTCAGGCGACGAATGAAGTCGCATTACCTCAGCCTCGGAAGTGCATGCAAGAATCGCATTGGCAGGATCAGCTACAAGATGTTTCAACCAGCTGGCCAGCTCACAAAAAATGCTCGCCTTCGTGCGAAGGCGGCCGAGACGAGACACTTGGTTGACCTACTTCCAGCGATCTGCAGAGAATCATTCCAGCACCTCGGCCCTAGGCAAACCCACCTGCTCAAAGCATTCACTTTTCTTCAGCATGTCTACGGCGCCCTGAAGGGGCCGGTAGGATGCGCCCAGCAGCTGCGTCTACTTTCCAGAGGCGAGATCGGATTCGCAAACGAGCCCAACTCTGCAAGTTCCAAAACGTGTGCGTGTGTGTGCGTGTGTGCGTGTGCGTGCGCTTGCCTTGTATATACATATGTGTATTATATATTCCTGTGTTGTGTAGTCATGTATATGTAAAAATGTTTCTGGTCGTTTGTATTATTGGGCCTCGATGCATAATCTTATATTGTCAAAGAACAACATGACCTCATTCCTTAGAGAATGGGGCCTGCACCGTGGCCACCAGACTTTCAAGTTTCACACGTGCCTTCACGCGGCAAAGCAGCGCGCCGAAAAGGGGAACCCGACGGCGTATTGGACGCACCCAGACGAGAGGGATAATCGAATCATGGGCACGGTGGCAAAATCACTCCATGGCGGCAGTACGTTCTACGTCAGGTTCCTCGATAAGGTCGTTCCCTAGACATCTCGATGTCTGGGGAACAGCTTTTCGGGGGGCCTGCGTAGAGACGGCTGCTGCCACAAGGAGTGGTTTCGACACTTTTCCCATGGTTCGATTCTCTCCCTCGATCGGGTTGCCCAACAACGCGGAAGTCTAGGAGAGGGACAAGAGAAGAGCAGGACAAGGGGGAGGGTTCCACTTTTCGGCGCGCCTGCCTGTCGACTACTGCGGCGCGCGTGGAAGAAAGGAAGCCGCGCGCGATGGCAGAGTGGAGGGGCAGACAGGAAGGCGCGCTTGTACCCCCTTTCCCCTCCCCCCCCTCCTCCCCCACCTCCGGTCTGGGGGCGGAGGAGTTGGAGGACCGTGTGTGTGTGTGTGTGTGCGTGTGCGTGCGCGTGTGCGCGTGCGTGTGCGTGTGCGTGTGCGCGTGCGTGTGCATGTGCGTGTGCGTGTGCGTGTGCGTGTGCGAGTGCGTGTGCGTGTGCGTGTGCGTGTGCGTGTGCGTGTGCGTGTGCGTGTGTGTGTGGGTGTGGGTGTGGGTGTGGGTGTGGGTGTGGGTGTGGGTGTGGGTGTGGGTGTGGGTGTGGGTGTGGGTGTGGGTGTGGGTGTGGGTGTGGGTGTGGGTGTGGGTGAGGGTGTGGGTGTGGGTGTGGGTGTGGGTGGGGGTGTGGGTGTGG
>CAUYUJ010008716.1:0-38480 GCA_963575745.1 Prorocentrum cordatum | reverse complement strand
AGGAGGAGGAAGATGAGGAGGAGGAGGAGGAGGTTGGGAGCCGTCTTGGGCCTCCAGCGGCCTCACCAGGCCTCGGCCTCCAGGGCCCCACCTGGGGCCGCAGTGGCGTCCAGATTATTCCCGGGACCTCCAAGGACCTCTGCAGATCATGGGACAAGGGGTAGGAGGATGGGGAGGAGGAGGAGGAGGAGGAGGAGGAGGAGGAGGAGGAGCAGGAGGAGGAGGAAGAGGAGGAGGAGGAGAGGAAGGTGGAGGAGGATGAGGAGGAGGAGGAGCAGGATCATGATGATGAGGAGGAGGAGCAGGAGGAGGAGCAGGATGATGATGATGATGATGATGCTGATGCTGATGCTGATGATGATGATCTGTATGATGATGATGATGATGATGATGATGAGGAGGATGGTGATGAGGATGATGATGCTGATGATGATGATGCTGATGGTAGTGGTGATGATGATGACGATGATGATGATGATGGTGATGGTGATGATGATGATGATGATGCTGCTGATGATGATGCTGATGATGATGATGATGATGATGATGCTGATGATGATGGTGGTGGTGGTGATGATGATCATGCTGATGCTGATGCTGATGCTGGTGATGATGATGCTGATGATGTGATGATGATGTGATGATGATGATGCTGATGATGCTAATGCTGATGATGATGATGATGATGATGATGATGATGCTGCTGATGATGATGATGATGATGATGATGATGGTGGTGATGGTGATGGTGATGGTGATGCCGATGATGATGATGATGATGATGATGATGATAATTGTTATGATAATGATGATGACGATTATGATGACGATGATGATGATGCTGATGATGATGATGATGATGATGGATGATGGATGATGGATGATGATGATGAGGAGGAGGATGATGATGATGATGATGATGATGATGATGATGATGATGATGGTGATGCTGCTGATGCTGATGATGATGATGATGATGATGCTGATGCTGATGCTGATGATGCTGATGCTGGTGCTGATGCTAATGATGATGCTGATGTTGATGTTGCTGCTGCTGCTGCTGATGATGATGATGATGATGATGCTAATGATGAGTGAGGAGGAGGAGGAGGAGGAGGAGGAGGAGGAGGAGGAGGAGGAGGAGGAGGAGGAGGAGGAGGAGGGAGGAGGTAGGAGGAGGAGGAGGAGGAGGAGGAGGAGGAGGAGGAGGAGGAGGAGGAGGAGGAGGAGGAGGAGGAGGAGGAGGAGGAGGAGGAGGAGGAGGAGGAGGAGGCGGAGGAGGAGCAGAGGAGGAGGAGGAGGAGGAGGCGAGAGGAACCAAAAAGGGAGGAGGGAAGAAGGGGGGGGGGAAGGCAAAAATGAGGGAGGAGGAAGGGAGGAGGAGGGAGGAGGAGGAGGAGGAGGAGGAGGAGGAGGAGGAGGAGAGGAGGAGGAGGAGGAGGAGGAGGAGGGAGGAGCGGAGAGGAGGAGAGGAGGAGGAGGAGGAGGAGGAGGAGAGGAGGAGAGGAGGGAGAGGAGGAGAGGAGGAGGAGGAGGAGGAGGAGGAGGAGGAGGAGGAGGAAGGAGGAAGAGGAGGAGGAGGGAGGAGGAGGAGGATGAGGGAGAGGAGGAGGAGGAGGAGGAGGAGGAGGAGGAGGAGGAGGAGGAGAGAGGGAGGAGGAGAGGGAAGGAGGGGAGGAGGAGGAGGAGGAGGAGGAGGAGGAGGAGAGGAGGAGGAGGCGGAGGATGGAGGAGGAGGAGGAGGAGGAGGAGGGGAGCAGGAGGAGGAGGAGGATGAGGAGGAGGAGGAGGAGAATGGAGGAGGAGGAGGAGGAGGAGGTTGCTTAGGAGGAGGTCCAGGGGAGAACCAGCTACTGGGGCGTTGCGGTGCCCTTTCTCCTGGTGCTGGTGCTGGAGGAGATCAGTGGGCGTGGGCGTGCCACAGACTGCGTTCGCCGCAGGAGGAGGAGTAGGAGCAGGATCAGGAGGAAGAGGAGGATCATATCTCCTCCCCAGCTCCTGCGCAGCATGGCGAACGAGTGCTATGTGCCCAGCCGTTCTGGCACAAGTTAATGTGCGTGTTGACGGAATTTTCACCGTGGCAGGAGGAGGATGGAGGAGGACGACGACGAGGAGGAGGAAGAGGAGGAGGAGGAGGAGGAGGAGGAGGAGGAGGAGGAGCAGGAGCAGGAGCAGGAGCAGGAGCAGGAGCAGGAGGAGGAGGAGGGGGAGGAGCAGGATGAGGAGGAGGAGGAGGAGCAGGAGGAACAGGACCAGGGGGAGGTACGTGGCAGTGCCATTACTCCTGCTGCTGGTGCTCGAGGATGTCAGCTGTCGTCGGCGCGCCACAGAATGTGTTCGCATCAGGAGGGGGAGAAGGAGGAGAAGGAGGAGGAGGAGGAAGAGGAGGAGGAGGGCCGCATCTCCTCCCTACGTCCCGCGCAGCGTGGCGAGCGTATGCTCTGTGTCCTCTCGGCTTGGCATCCTCTGATTGCGTTTCTTGCGCCGTGTTTGCATCTTGCTGCGCTCGCTGTGTTCAAATTGTTGCGCGTTGCGCTTGAACCGGTCAAGTTTTGCGAGTTCGTCGTCGCGCAGGCGCTGCGATTTCTCGCGTCGAAGCCCGCCCCCCAACGAGGAAAAAGGACCAGAATGACCCCCGCATGCGTCAGCGATGCTGCAGGGTACCTTCCCGTCCCAAGGCCTGTCGTCTGACGTTCGCACGCTTTCCTCACTTGACTGCAGAAAGCCCCGTATCTGAAATACCAGCGCCTTAGAGGTCTACCTTGCTATTCATGAAGGAGCCTCGCGTTGAACGGGCGCGGAACGCGAGAAAACACGCCGCTGAACGAGGTGTCTATGGACATGGACATGGAACTAATGCCAGGAACCGAAATTCTGGTAGCCCAAGGAACAAGGGTGATCGCTCTCAACGGGCCTCGGCCCTCAGTTTTTCGGAGCGCTTGGAGGCGGCCGCGATGCTTCCGTTTTGAAAGTGGACCGCCCCCCATGGTTGTAATGATTGCGTATGCTTGAACTTCTGGTCATGCATTCTTATCATATGTTTGCAAATTGCCCGCCGCGCGTGCATGTTCAGTCTTCGGGTTTTGCAATTTGAGGGCGTCCCAGGCGATATTCCAAGAAAAAGGAATCGCCATCAACCCCGGTGCGCTTTGAGCGTTTCAAGGCACATCAGCGTGGCGCTCAGGCGAGAACCCCAATCAGAAAACGAAGCGCCCTGTGACACGTGCGAGCTTTAACTAACGTGCGCGGCGCTAAGCCGAGGCCCCTGTTTGACAAGGGGGCGCCCTCCATCCTTCTAACCGCTGCAAGCTTTTGGGTCGAATGTGCGCGGCTGTAATGCGGTAATTCCGTTTGGGATACGGCCCCAGTTCCGCCCGCGTGTTTTGTTAACCAGATGCTATGATGAACGCGCGCGCGGCGCTAGGGCCAGAGCCACGTTTTGAACCTATAGAAGATTTGTGTCACATTCTTGGAACCGCTGCAGTTTTTCAGACGAGTGCACGCGGTGCTAGGACATGGGCCTCATTTTGAAACCGGCCCCCTTTCAATGTGTGCAGTTGTTGTAAATTTTCGGGATCCGGATCATACGTGGTGACGAATGTTCAGTCGCAGCGCCTTGCCAAGCCTACCGACGCGTCTCGGGGTGCGACAGTTATCGAAAACAGAAGAGGATGGAAAAGAAGGAGGAGGAGGAGGAGGGGGAGGAAAAACAGTACGGAGGGACCGAGAGGAGTAGCTGGTTTCGAAGACCACGCTAGTCCTCCCCCTCCCTCTTAGTCCTCCCGTTTGATTGTCCTGTTGTCCACTGTCTTTCCTCCTCCTCCATCGTTTTTCGTCTCCTTTGTCCATCCTCCTCCACCTCCCCACCCATCCACCACCCTATACAGTTCATATCCGTCCATGTCCTATCTCTTCCTCCGAAATTGTCCCTTCGTATGCTTATTTGCCTGATTGTCCTCTTCTTCTCCTTAGTTGACCCCCCGCCTCTTTCTGCGGTTTCACATCGTTTTTTTTCCTCCGCTTCCGTCCACCATCCTCACTTTTCCTTTCTCCCTACTTCCTGTTTCTCCCATCCCCTCCCCCTGCCTTTTCCTCCACCTACCCCGCCCCTCCTCTCAGGTTTCCCCTGGAGTCTTTCCTGGCAGGCATTTCGAGGTGATTCCAGCAGTGGCCACGAGGGCATCCGCAGGAGGCCCCCCGAAGGCCCCGAGTCGTGGAAACATTTGGGCCGTCGATATCACCCCTCCCACCTCGTTGCGGGCGGGCGCAAGTGGTTCGACCACCGTCAGTCGACCCTCCATTTCACTCTGCGGCGCAGCCGTGCTGTCGTGATACGCAGTGCTTGAGGGTGGAGTTAAGAATGTTCGGTGCGCGGCCTCTCCCACGCGTCACGGCGCAGGTTCCGATCGTGAACGTGGAGGGCTGGGAGAGCTTCCAGTTGCTGGTGAACGGCGACTGGCGGAAGCGCCCCCCCTTCGTCCAGCCCTTCGGGGTTCTGCTTTGCTTTGTTTGATCGGCGCTTTTGAACAGCCGTACCAACCATGAAAGCAGCGACGTTGCATGCGCGGCAGAGCATCGTTGCTCGCGACGACGACGATGACGATGACGATAAGAGCAGCGATTTTGACCATCGTGCCAAGATTCGGGGGAAGCGTCCCTGTCGTCCAGCCCGTCGGGGCCCTTTCCGTCGAGGTTTTTGGGCAGATGTTCGGCTCTTTGAGAGCAGCTGCTGGCGGACGGCGACTGGAAGAGCCCCCTTCGTCCGGCCCATCGGGGTTCGAGGGCCGATGGCCGAGGCGTTTGGGCGTCTTTTTGGCTCTCGGAGGGCCTCGGGAGACTTCTGGGGAGACCTCCGCCACCAGAGCAGGCGCCATCGATTGTTCTCTTCCTCGCTCTATGTTTGTATCTCTCTCTCTCTCTCTTTTCTGGCTCTCTCTCTCGCCCTCCCTCTCTCTCCCTCTCGGGGACCCAGTGCATCCCCGTTGTAAACTCCACCTACGGACGGGGGCACCCGGCGACTACCCGAGTCTTGGAGACGCTTGCGAGGAGGGCTGCGCGGAAGCACGGCCTTCGCGATTACAGCGCTCTCCTGCGCGCGACGCGGGGGAACATTGGCGTGGATTTGGCGCGTCGCCATTCCAGCATGATCCTGGCGACGTTGGCCCAGCGCCGAAGCGACGCCACGGCCCTCATGCAGTGCAGGGGCAGCGGCGGCGGGGATGCGGGCGAGGGCGAGGCGCACGCGCCAGCCATCGTCGGCCCAGCTAACTGTGGAGGACCCGGCGTCGCCGACCTTCCTCCCCTCCTCCTCCCTCCTGCCTTCCTCCTCCTCCTCCCTCCTCCCTTCCACCAGCGCGGTGCAAATTTGAGTCTCTCGGTTCCAGATTTCCGAAGTTCCTTGTGCAGGAAGGAGGGCAGTGCGGGAGGTCCCCTCGAGCAGTCGGAAACTGCCTGGGCGACCCTCTGGCCCGAGTGTTCCCCACCTGCAGAGCGGGGAAGCAGCCTGCCGCTGCAGGCTACCCAAATCCCGCCTTGAGTCTCGCGCGCGCTGTCAGCATGTCGCGATGGGTGCTTCCAGGTGATGTCGAACAAGACGTTTCAATGGTTTCACTTGGTCGCACCGATTTGGGACAAACGTCCAGGCAATTATTGTCATGGGTAGCGCTTGCCTGTCCCAGCCGCGTGAGCCGAGTGCAGCATCGCGGATGCTATTGCGCGCTTGGCACGTGTGGCTACGTGTTTTTTTTGTCCAAGCCGTGTGTCGATGGGGAGGAGGAGGAGTAAGTGGAGGAGGAGGAAGACGAGGAGGAGGAAAAAATAGGAGAAACATGGGAAAGAGGATGAGCAGTAGCAGGCAGAAGGGAGGAGGAAAGACAAATAACAAGACTACCCGATGGAGGAGGGGAAGGAGATGGGGGAGGAGCAGTAGGGGAGGAGGAGGAAAAGAGAAGTGAGAAGGAGGGAGGAGGAGGAGAAAGAGGAGATAGAATAGGGAAAAGGAGGAGGAGAAGAGGAAGAGGCAGAGGGGGACGTGTGTAAGGGAGGGGGAGCAGGAGGCAGGAGAGGAGGAGGAGAGGAGGAGGAAGAGGAGGATGAGGAGGAGGAGGAGAAAGAGGAGAAAGTGGAAAAGGGAGGAGGAAGAGGAAGAGGCAGAGGAGGACGTGTGTAAGGGAGGGGGAGCAGGAGCAGGAGCAGGAGGAGGAGGAGGAGGAAGAGGAGGAGGAGGAGGAGGAGGAGGAGGAGGAGCAGCAGCAGGAGCAGGAGCCGGAGCAGGAGCAGGGCAGGAGGGAGGGCCACAGAGGGCCAGGTTGGGCGCGCAGCCTCTCTCCCCGCGGCCTTTTCGGCTGATGCCCCATTTGCCCTCCTTGCATTAAGTCGGGCCTGTCCCTCTACAGGGGGAATATTCAAAACTAGTCGAAAAATAGTCTGGGGACTATGATACCGGAAAAAAACCCAATCATCATATTTTTAGGGTTGTAGGGCTATGGGGCTATACGGTTATAGGACCATAGGGCTAGGGCTATAGGACTATAGGGCTATAGGAACATAGGGCTATAGGGCTATAGGGCTACAAGGCAATGAAGCTATAGGGCTATTGGCCTATAAGGGCTATAGGGCTGTAGGGCTATAGGGCGATTGGGCTATAGGGCATAAGGGCTATAGGGATATTAGGGCTATAGGGCTATAGGGCTATAGGTCTATAGGTCTATACGGATATAGGGCTGAGAACTATAGGGCTATAGGGTGATAGAGCACCCGGGCACCTCCGGGCACCCCTGCGCACCTCCGGGCATCCCCGGGCCCCCGGGCCCCCGGGCCCCCCCAGGTTTCCGGGCACCCAGGCACCCCTGTGCACCCGGGCACCCGGGCGTGCGGCGAAAATCGGCGGCAAACTGAACCTAACCATGTGAATCCGTTAGGACCCTTACAGAGGCAAGCTCTGATTGAAGATTTTTTGAGTATTTTTGGACAATTTGGGGGTATTTTTGGGGTATGTTTCATTTTTCGTTCAAAATCCCCCTGTAGGGGGACACGCCCGACTTAAGCCTTGCACGATAGGCCGTCAGAGGTAGTCCTGGCGCTGCCAGCACGAGTGGTGGGAGCACACCACCACCATGAACAAACACGCGGGAGTACGTCGCCTGCGAGATGTGCAGCCGCTGGAAGTGGACGGACAAACTCAAGAAGGACCCGCTCTGCATGTGTGGGCATCAGCTGGGCTTCCTGCCTGCTCGCACGTTGACGAGCCGCGGTGCACCTTCCGTCAGCTCTTCGACCTGGTGGCCAAAGCGGGCCATCAGCTCATTCCACGGGCAACCGAGGCCATGCAGGCCAACGTGGCTGCCGCGTCCGCTCCCGCACCCAAGGACTTGCCTGCTACATTCCAGTTTCGTCATAGCGCCGGTGGGGGCACAGCCAAGCATGCCGCATCAGCAGATCAGCAAGTCCGGGACCTCGAGGCTCAAGTGATCAAGACACCCAGGCCGCGGAGGCTCTCGCGCAGGCCAGGGCCATGGCTGCAGCAGCACGTCGAGACTATGCGACAGCTGCAAACCAGCATGGCGAACATGAGGGAAATGATGAGACCAATGCCACAGGCATCCGACCCCAGCGACATGGGTGACATCTGCCCTGAGAACAACAACGAGATGCGCGGCCTCGTCCAGGGCCGACCCGAGTTCCAGCGCCTTCACCAGAAGGTCGAGAATCAAACAGCAAAGCGAGCCCGACGGGCTGGTGCAGTTCATCCAGACGATCCAGCTGCCGCAGGCCCTGCCCCGCCTCAGCAGCATGCGCCTGGTGGGCCGCGAGCTGATGCAGACGTTCGCGCAGCAGGTGCAGGAGCGGCAGCGGCGGCACCAGCTGCAGCTGCCAACGGCGTTCCACCTCCGCCGCCAGGACAGCCGCCGCAGTTCGGGCAGCGGAGACAGCATCAATGCACACTTAGGCACTATTGCTACATGGGGGAGGAAGGCTGAGGATTTCCTTTAAAGAGGGACACCGAGGGCATCCAGAAAGCTGATGCTTGTTGGTATATGTATTTTATTGTGGTTCTTCAGTTTGGCGGGGACTTGCCGGGGCTTCGGGGAAAGATGGAGAGGTATTCCTGCAGCGCGTCCAGCGCTGCCAGCGACAAGGGGGAACTCACGGCGGCGTCTCGGTCGGGGCTAAGATGCAGTTTCACGCGCGAGCTCGTTTCATGGGGGCGCGAGGCGAGACAGACCGTCGGTCGCGGGACCACAATGGCCTTGTTACGTCTTGAGGCTCCAGGGGATCGATCTGATCCTGGGTGCATATCCCTGGGGCCCCACGGGGTGCACGGGGGCCAAAGTTGTCATCGTCCGCGAGGTGTTCACCTTCGTCGAGGTGACGCGCATGCCGCTCATCCTCAGGGTTGGTTTTCAACGTGTCGCTTGGCCCTCGATGACACAGGTAGACTGCGTCGGATCAATGGCGGGATTCCGCTGGCTGATATCCCGCGCGCCAGCCGCGACGGGGAAACCGCGATCGACTTCTTCGTCGTCGATGCGCGCCTCTCCTTGGGGGCCGAGGTTACCGGAGACCTCGATGGGGCCATGGGCGCCCCGCGTTCCGCTTTAGCTAGCGTTCAAAAGCGAGATCCTCACCGGGCAGATCTGGGCCCTCCGGAAGTACCCGCCGCTCCTGAAGGCCCCGGGGCCCCGTCGTGAATGGGGCCACAATTTCAAGCAGGTTGTCTTGGAGATCGGTGAGATTAAAGTCCCGCGTCGCCCGGTTTGTCGCGAGCGCCGCCGCTCCGGCCCCAAGTGACTCGCGCGGCCAGCTGTGCCGAGGAGTGGGGCCCCAGCAGAAAGATATTGCGGGCGTCGCTACTTCCTCGACTCGGGGCGCTTGCCCGAGCTTCGCCCGGAGACAGCTCTTGCCGCTGGCGCCCAAGAAAGGTCGCCCCGATTCGCTATCGCGCCAGGTATCGACCTTGATAATGAGAACTCAAGAGCGAGATGGGACTTAAGATATGCGCGTTTTTTTGGGGGGTGGGGTTCTCCGGGGGTGGCTCCAGACGTCTGCCGCCAGCATTCGGGGGGGGAAGTTGCCGGGGCCAGATCCCCCATGCGCTGATGAGGAAGTCATGAATCAGTGTTTAGCAGGCTCAGACGACGACGCCATAGTTGCGAGGGCCATCCAGCGCCGAGATTCCACCCAGCGCAAGCGCCACCTTGAGGAGCTCAAGAAGTCTCGGGAGGTTTTCCAGGATTTCCTGAATGATTCCCCGATGCACGGCGGAGCGGCGGCCCGCGACCGCGCCGGGGCCTCGTCGGACCTCCCTGAGCCCCTCGACTCGCGCGTCAACGTCGAAAGCCGCGTCTTCGCGGACCTCGGGAAGGTTGTGGGTCGCGAGATGGATTACGGGCTCCAAAACATGGGGCCCCGAAGGGCTTCGCCACCCAGCCCCTTGTTGAGCCCTGCAGGATGTTCTATACCAAAAAGTAAGCCCGTGAATCTTGGGAATGGGATTGCGACCCGTGGAATGTCGCAGAAACATTTGAAGCCGTCGCTCTGCGCTCACCCTCAGAGGCTCCTGGCGGAGACAGCTGGAGCGTGAGAGACTTCCTCCGCCCCCCGCCCGAGGGGCGATTGCTGTTCGCGACGCTTCTCAATTCAATAGCCGCCCAGGTGCAAGTCCCGGTTCAGGTTTTGCTCAGCCGCGTCCTTCCGCGGCCCGAGACTGCCGAGCGCGACGGGCCGCTCGCCTTGACCCGCGGCCTGCGCCAAGTAGCGCGCAATATGTTCAGATCAGAGCTGCCCAGTTGGAGCGCGGCCGAGGCAGGATTCTGGGACCGTGTTCTCCGAGGAAACGAACCTCCTAGCGCAGCTGTCTTTTCTGAAATGGCGACTGGGATCGCGGGCGCCGGGGGTGCCCCGGCGACTGGGGCCCCCCTGGCTATCGAGAAGCCTTTCGATGCCGCATGCGTCCAGGTTTGTGCCGCGACGGCCATGGAATTCGACGGCGCCGAACCGCCCCTTGCCCTGGCCCTGGTCGCCCACGAAGCTACTCGGACACCAGCGTCGGGTCTGGGGCATTCTAAATTTGGGATTTCAGAAGACTTTGTAGGGCTGCGGGCAGAGCCGTTCGCTGGCGCGTCCTTTTCTGCGCGACATCCTGCGCGATTTTCACTGCGGGTTCAAGCATTTGACGTTGCGCGCCTGGGCGGGGGCCTCAGGGCGCGCGCGCGGGCCTCGGGGGAAGCCATCAGAGAGCAGCCCCCGTCGGCGATTGTCCGCCTCGCGTCGCCCAGGCAGGCTGTAGATTTCCCCCAGAAAATTGAATCATAGCGCCCTCGGGGCCGCCCGCTTCGGGCGTGGCCTCGGGGCTGCAAGACCAGGGGATCCAGGCGCCGGTTCGGCAAGATGGTCGCAACCTCGGGCGCGACGCTACTCTTCGGGGAAATCACGGGACCGGGCGCGGGTCGAGGCCTCGCGAAGAAAGGGCGCAGGAGACTAGCAGACAGCAGCAAGCGCGTTCGTGGCCGGCGCTGCCCGCGAGCCTTCGTTTCGACTGGCGGGCCCGCGGCGCCGCCCTAACCCAGCTGCAACTGCAGGCCCGGCCACGCCGAGAATTCAGGTTGCACGGCGACTGCCGATGCATCAAATCCGAGGAGCGCTATGGAAATTGATCCTGGATATTATATGCGCTGCGGCTGCTTTCGGATGAGGTCTGGTACTTTCGCCTCGGAAGCGCTTCTCCATGACCGAGCGGATTTGCAGGGCCTGGAGGACTGCGTGGGGCAGATTTCGCAACGAGGAGTGGAGGTGGAATATGGTGGCGCCCCTCTTCTCGGCAGTTGTAGCTGCGCTTCGCGGTTTCGGCCGCGCGGCGCGCGCCGTCTGGGCGCGGGCCAGCCCTGGCATGAGATCGCTTAAGATCGGGCCCGTCGCAACGATGACCAATCAGCCTTCTCGCGGGAGCTCGCCCAGTGCATTCTGCTTGCACGCTGGGCCCAGGCTGCAGATTATATCATTGCGGAACAGGTGCCGGGCGGAGACGAGGAGAAGCTGGGGGCGCCCATCTCACGCCCGCTGCCCGCGCTGCTGCCAGCGGATAGGCACGGCGTGGGGAGGGCGGGAACGAGGGGGGATGATGCGCTGAAATGCTGGAGGTGCGGGGGAGACAAGGAGTTCTGCTCTGCGCCGTTACTGGGCCAGCCCTGCTCTTGCAACCATCGCTCCCCAGTTTCCAGCCACCAAGCAGTCTCGGCACCTCGTCCAACGAGCAGTCGATGAGAGCCCAGCGAACAGCATCAAGTGGTTGCGAGGGCCACAGCCTCAAGAGCATATTATAGATGCCATGGCGCCAGCATCGCAGAGCGGATTTCCTTCGGAAAACGATGGGATGGACCCGGATTGCCCTGGGGAGTTTCGTATCGGAGTTCGAACTGCATGTCTGGCTGATGCAGTAAACCAGGAATGCAGACCACAAGAAATCCGCGTGGAATTCACTTGCTTTTTCGCTCGCCGTTTCGGAGGTCAGGGTCTATCTATCCTACCTTCTATGCGGTTTACGAGGGGCTGATGCTGTCGCTGCCAGGGCCGCCAAGTTTTCTGTGATTCCAGAAGAGATTCTCCAGCATCGTCAGATTCAGGATGACGAAATGAACCTAGTAGTGAAACGCCTAGCCTGCATTCAAGATCTCGCCTGGAGGGAGGGCCCCAAGTTGTCGGATTTCAAGGTCCCCAAGGGAGCCCGTATCAGGAGGCCCCGCAAGGTCCACATGACCCCCCACCGGTAGGACAGGCATGACGATGCGATTCAATGTACAAGCGGCGCCGAAGTAGGAATGTTTGGAATAGCCCTGGTGGATCAATGAGCCACGCTGCCCCGCCTATCGCCTTTTTTTCCATACTCGTGAACCGCACAAACCACATGTGCGTGTGTTGCGTGGAATCATTCTGTGCTCGAGATGTGGCGGGTGGAGCGGGTGTAGGAGTAAGAAGCTCCGTGCCCCGCGCCTCCCCCCGTTATGGGGAGAGGACGCAAGGCCGTCCAACGTTTCCTCCATCACGAGCGGCCGCAGGTGCTGCTCAGCTGGCCGACGAGCGATTTCGCTTACTTTTGCGAGTGGACTGCGTGCGCGGCTTGCGCCGCCTCCCTCTTCTAGGGTCGGCCAGAGCGGACCTTTGGCGCGCGAGGACAGGCCCGCATTGCTGGCACCTGGCGCCTGGATGGGGGAGGAGGAGGAGGAGGAGGAGGAGGAGGAGGAGGAGGAGGAGGAGGAGGAGGAGGAGGAGGAGGAAAAGGGGGTTGGTTGCGGTTTTTGCCCGTCGCCGCTTCCCACCCAGCCCGCGCAGGTGCCTGCACCCGGATAGGGCCGACGGTAACTTGCACCAGCCCCACCGCCTCCTCGGGCCCGACGACCGCGGGCACGGCGATCGGGAGGGAAACCGTTCGACCAATCAGGGCGTCCACGTTGCCACTTTGGAGCCTTCCTACCCCATGCCGTCCTCCCACTACGTACACTCAGTGGAGGAAGGTCGCGGGCGAGTGGAATCTCAAAGTGCACAGGGTAAGCGGTGGGACGGTTTTCTGGCCAAGTGGCAAAACGGTGCGGCTATAAAAGGGGTCCTTGTCGCGTTCTTCGCTCGCGGAGGAGAGGAGGAGAGCTGAAGATGAGGACTGGAGAGTGGGCGGAGGGCGAGGGGAAGACACGGGCATGCTCCCGCATTGGCGTCTTCCTCCTTTCCATTTGTTTCATTATCCTCCCTCCCGCACGCGCTCAAACGCGCGCGCGCGCGCGGAATGCGCATCTACAAAGAAGCAGCTGGTGCAGGCACGCCCCTGGCGTCCACCGGCGCAACGCGTCTCAGGCTTTAGGGCCTCCTTAATCATGACAGTGTTGACCAGGAGTTTGAACATTCCGCTTGGTGAGAGCGACGCACGGATAATGTTTTACGGCCGCAATTTTCTCGGGCGCGCCAACTTCTTGGTTTACCAAAGTCCTTGCTTGCATGAGCGGGCTGACCGCTTTCAGGGCGAAACAGCACATCATGCTTGAACTACCAGCGCTCGCATTTAGTGCTTCGGGAGTTCCCATCATATATCTGAATACATATATATATAATGTATACACGGAAGAGGGGGAGGATGAGGATGATGAGGAGGAGGAGGAGGAGTAAAGGGAAGGGGAACGGGGGTTTGAATTTCTGCTGGAGGTCCTCGGGAGGGGGGTGGTTCTGGGAGGGAGTTCGTCCTCCTCCGCATCCTCCTCCTCCCCCTCCTCCCCCGCGTCCTCCGCGGCCTCTTTCCCCCCCCCGCCCGCTGGCCCAGGCAAGAACTGGAGCGTCGGCATGCACCCCCTGGAGCGTGCCGCCCCTGGAGACGTGTTCGAGGCCTCGATTGCGGAGGAGAGGAGTATGGGAAACGGGGGCTGGTGAAGGGGGGGTCACCGCCAGGAAGGAGAGTCAGGGAACCGCACACGTAAATCCAGGCGCGTGGATTAGCGACGGGGCCCGCTTCCATTCGGAGTCGGCGAGCTCCGTGGCCAAATCAGGCGGCACTGGGTGCATGTTTGTTTTTCCCCAACCATATTGTGGTGCTGGGTCTTCTTTTTGAATACGCATCGCCCCGCATGCCCTTCATCCCTCCCTCCTTTCCCTCCTCCTTCCTGCTCTCCGCATGTCCATTTGGGCACATCCATCGCAAGTTTCGTGGCCCCACAGGGAGCTCCTCAGAAGGCCCCCGCGGCACCGTCCACACGAAGGCGTCACGCCTATTTCGGCACACCCCTTACACGCTTCGTGGGCTCAAAGAGAGCTCTGAAGCACCGTCCACATGTGGGCATCGCGCCCGTTTCGCCGTTTCGGCACACCTGTCACACGTTTCTCGGCCTCATGGGGAGCTCCACCGAAGGCCCCAAGGGCAGTGTTCACATGTTGGCGTCACGCCCGTTTCAGTATACCCGTCACGCGTTTCTCGGCACCATATGGAGCTCCACCGAAGGTCCCAGAGGCATTGTCCACATGTGGGCATCACGGCCGTTTCGGCACACCCTTCACACGCTTCATGTCATCATGGGGAGCTCCACCGAAGGCCTCAGGGGAACCGTCCACATGTGGGCGTCACGTCCGTTCCCGTTTCGGCACACTTCTCACACGTTTCGTGGATCCTCATCCTCCAACGTACGGATGGGGAGAAGAGGGAAGGCAGCTAAGAAGGAATTATCCTTTGATCGTTTTTGGGGGGTTCTTGGGACAGTTGCAGGGATGAGAGGTGTTTTTTTTGTTTTGGGGGGACCTCTCAGGCTGGAGCCTGATGTTGAGTGTTTTTTGGGGGACCTCTCAGGCGGGAGCTGCCTTTTGAGTGAGTTGGTTTGAAACCTCTCAGGGGGGGAGCCTGAATTTCAATGTTTTTTCTCGGACCTCTCAGGCGGGAGCCTGCTTATGAGTGTTTTTTCGTTGTGACCTCTCAGGTGGGAGCTGCCTTTTAATTGAGTTGTTTGGGGTACCTCTCAGGCGGGAGCCTGATTATGTGTGCTTCTTTGTTGTGACCTATCAGGCGGAAGCTTCCTTTTTGAATGAGTTTTTGAAGGACCTCTCATGCGGTTTGAAAGTTTTGAACTGTGATGCTCGAGTGGCACAGGCAACGGCGCGACGACGACGGGGGGAGGACGAGGAGGAGGTGGGAGATGATACGGACGATGATGAGGAGGACAAAGAGGACTCTGATGAGGGCGGCGGGATATCCAGCAGCGGGAGGAGGAGAGCAGTGCTTCCTGCCCGTCCAGCGGCGATGACGGCGCCGACAGTGCTGAAGGCGGCGTGGGCCCCCCGAGTCCGAGGGAGGTCGCACGGCAGAGCTCGTGCAGTCTCATGCGTTGTTTCCTTCGCGTTGTGTCTTGCCCTCTCTTCCCTTGTCTATTTGTTCCTTCCTCCTCCATCCCTCTCATCCTCCTCCCTCTCCGCTGGGCGAGGAAAGAGGGGGTCCGGACGTCAGCTCGCGACGCCAATGCGGTTTTGGACGGGGCAGCACGCGGAGGGCGACGGAACTCACAGCACGTCTCGCCCGGCCCCCTCGGGCTCGTGAGGGACTCCCGCCGGGGCGCCGTCTGGCCCTACCCTTCCCCCCCTCCTCCGCCCTCCCATCCTCCCTTCTCTCATTCTCCCTCCTCTTCCTTCCACGCCCCTTATCCTCCCTCCTCGTCTGTCCTCCTTCCTCCTTCTTTTGGGGGGGTACCTTCCAGGCGGGAGTCTCCTCCTCATTGTTACTCCGGGTGCAATGCCCAACGCTTCGGGTGCAATGCCCAATTCTTTCGGGTACAATGCCCCATTCATCGGGCGCAATGCCCAACTCTTCGGGTGCACTGCCCAACTCTTCGGGTGCAGTGCCCAATGGCGCGGGTGCAATGCCCAACCCTTCGGGTACAATGCCCAATAGCGCGGGTGCAATGCCCATTTATTCGAGTGCAGTGCCCAATAGTGCAGGTGCAATTCCCATTGCGTCGGGTGCAGTGCCCAACTCTTCGGGTGCACACATCTGAAGCGAGATGGGCGGCCGTCGCACTCATCGGGCGTTGTTGCACGAGCGGCTGTCAGCTGAGCGTAGAGGAGTGCGATTAGATCATGTCGTGGGCACCCGTGCCAGGGAACGCAAGTGTTTGCTTTGTTTTGTGTGTGTAGCTGATACGCCTCTGGCTCCGGAAAATGCTAGCCGCATGCAGTCGTTTTCGGGCTCTATTTTCGCGCCGCGCATTACGTCGGTGTCCGAATTCTCACTTGATTGAGCGGGTGCGTTGTGGCTTCCGACAAAAATCTTTGTAATACATATATATATGTATATATATATATATATGCATTTGTTTGTTTTTTGTCTCTCTCTCTCTCTCCCTCATTCTCTCTCTCTCTCTCTCTCTCTATCTTCCTCCCTTTGATTTCAAAAAACATTGCAATGGCCCAGGCCCTCATGCGGGCTGGCGTCGGAGGAGGAGGAGGAGGAGAAACAGAGGGAAAAAAGGATGGTGACGATGAGGAGGAGGAGGAGGAGGAGGAGGAGGAGGAGGAGGAGGAGCAGAACGATGAGGAGGATGAGGAGGAGGAGGGGGAGGAGAAGGAGGAGGCCGCGCCCGCGCCGGCGACTCCCTGTCCCCCTTGCGCCCCGTCGTTTTCGCCGTAGCCGTCCTGCGCCGTCGCGCGTCGTCATCGTGCGCCCTCGAGCGTCGCCGTCGCCGCCGCCGCCGCCGTGCGCCGTCGTCGCGAGTCCTCGAGCGTCGCTGTCGCCGTCGCCTCCGCCGCCGCCGTGCGCCGTCGTGTGCCGTCTCCGCCGCCGCCTCCGCCGCCGCTGCCGTCGCTGCCGTCGTCGTCGTCGTCGTCGTCCTCGTTCTCGTCCTCGTCTTCGTTGTCGTCCTCGTCGTCGTCGTCGTCGTCGTCGTCGTCGTCGTCGTCGTCGTCGTCGTCGTCGCCGTCGTCGTCGTCATCGTCGTCGTCAACGTCGTCGTCAGCGTCAGCGTCGTCGTCGCCGTCGTCGTCCCCTCCTCGTCGTCGTCGTCCGTTCCTCGAGCGCCAGCGTCGTCGGCGCCGCCGCGCGCTGCGCCGTCCCCGGCCCGAGGTGCGGCTGCACTTGAAGCACGACGGTTCGGCCCACAGGGTGGACTGGGCCAGGCCGCCGCCAGCCGTCGGGGGCGGGGGCAACGGCAGGGGCAGAGATCATGTCGAGGAGTGGGCACTCGTCTACAGATTTAAGTCGGGCGTGTCCCCCTACCGGGGGATTTTGGGGAAAAAAATATAGCCGGAGTGCAGTATCCCCTAACAGGGTTTTTAGACCCACTGCGGTTTCCAAGGTCGATTGCGTGCCCGTCCAGTGCGGGCTGGCATGGCATGTTAAAACATCCTCCTCCTCCTCCTCCTCCTCCTCCTCCTCCTCCACCTCCTCCTCTTCATCCCGAACGGCATCTCGGAGCCCAGAGTTGCGAGGATGTCTCCAGCGTAACGGGCTGGACCACCTCGCGCGCGGCATTTCGGACCCCAGAGTTGCGACGATGTCTCGGGCGAAACGTGCTGCGAGGAAGTCTCAGGCGAAACGGGCCGGACCACCTCGAGCGCGGCGTCTCAGAGCTCCGAGTTGCGGGGGCCTCCTGGGCCTCCTGGGGCCTCCTGGGGACCTCCTGGGGCTTCCTCCTGGGCCTCCTGTGGCCTCCTGAACTCCACCTGGGGTTTCCTGAAGCCTCTTGGGGCTCCCAGGGGGGATATCTAACCTGTGGCCGCTTGGGCCCCTCAAAATACAGGGGGGCCACAAGAGCAGGAAAAATCAACGAATCGACACCGGATGTGAATTAACTTCACACGTTCTGATAGGGGGCCTCCTGGGGCCTCTTGGGAGCCTCCTGGGAATCTCCTGCGGACCCCTGGGGCCTGTCCTGGGCGTCCTGCGGCCTCCTGAAGCTCTCTGGGGCCTCCCCCTCCTCCTGCCTGCTCCCTCATGCACATCATCCGCCTCCTCCTTCTCCCTTCCATCCTCCTCCTCCTCCTCCTCCTCCTCCTCCTCCTCCTCCTCCACCTCCTCTTCATCCCGAACGGCATCTCGGAGCCTAGAGTTGCGAGGATGTCTCCAGCGTAACGGGCTGGACCACCTCGCGCGCGGCATCTCGAACCCCAGAGTTGCGACGATGTCTCGGGCGAAACGTGGTGCGAGGAAGTCTCAGGCGAAACGGGCCGGACCACCTCGAGCGCGGCGTCTCAGAGCTCCGAGTTGCGGGGGCCTCCTGGTGCCTCCTGGGGCCTCCTGGGGACCTCCTGGAGCTTCCTCCTGGGCCTCCTGTGGCCTCGTGAACTCCACCTGGGCTTTCCTGAAGCCTCTTGGGGCTCCCAGGGGGGATGTCTAACCTGTGGCCGTTTGGGCCTCTCCAAATGGAGGGGGGGCACAAGAGCAGGAAAAATCAACGAATCGACACGTTCTGATAGGCGGCCTCCTGGGGCCTCCTGGGAGCCTCCTGGGAATCTCCTGGAGACCCCTGGGGCCTGTCCTGGGCGTCCTGGTGCCTCCTGGGGCCTCCTGGGGACCTCCTGGAGCTCCTCCTGGGCCTCCTGTGGCCTCGTGAACTCCACCTGAGATTTCCTGAAGCATCTTGGGGCTCCCAGGGTGGATATCAAACCTGTGGCCGCTTGGGCCCCTCAAAATGGAGGGGGGGGCACAAGAGCAGGAAAAATCAACGAATCTACACCGGATGTGTATTAACTTGACACGTTCTGATAGAGGGCCTTCTGGGGCCTCCTGGGAGCCTCCTGGGAATCTCCTGGGGGCCCCTGGGGCCTGTCCTGGGCGTCCTGCGGCCTCCTGGACCTCTCTGGGGCCTCCTGAGGCTCGCAGGGTCCCATGGAGGATATGTAACATGTGGTCTTCTGGGCCCCCAGGCTGGACCACCTCTTGCGCAGCATCTGAGAGCTCAGAGTTGCGAGAATGTCTTGTGCGAAACAGGCCGGACCACCTTGCGCACGGCATCTCAGAGCTCAGAGTTGCAAGGATGTCTCAGGCGAGACGGGCCGGACCACCTCTCGCGCGGCATCTCCGAAGTCAGAGTTTCGAGGATGTCTCAGGCGAAACGGGCCGGACCACCTCGCGCAAGGCATCGCAGAGCTCAGAGTTTCGAGGATGTCTCAGGCGAAACGGCCCAGACCACCTCTCGCACGGCACCTCGGGGCTCAGAGTTTCGAGGATATCTCAAGCGAAACGGCCCGGACCACCTCTCGCGCGGCGTCCCGGAGCGCAGTTTTTCGAGGATGTCTCAGGCGAACCGGCCAATCCCGGCCAACTCAAAAACGAGAGTTGTGAGGATGTCTCAAGCGAAACGGCCAAAACCATACAATTTTTGTGAGGATGTCTCTGCTCCGCCTTCCCCCGGCCGGAGTTAGTTTCTATCACAACAGCACCCCGTTCAGCAAGCTGTTTTGGGAAAAATCGTGACGTCGGATGTCTGCGGAGGGCGGAAGGCAGTGCGCGCATGACGGATGCTGAGGCGCAGAAACGACGACGGCGGGGACGGGGAGGCGGAGGCAGAGGCGCAGCAGCGGGAGGCGGGAGGCGGGAGGAGGGAAGAGGAACCAGGCGGGAAGTGGGAAGAGGGAGGCGGGAGAAGGAATGAGAGAGGTTGTGATTGGAGCTCCTGTGCTACGAAACGTCTCAGGCAGAATGGGCCAGACCATCTCGCGCGCAACATCTTCGAGCCTCGCATTGCGAGGATGGCTCAATCGAAACGGGCTGGACCACCTCGCGAGCGACATCTTGGAGCTCAGTATTGGAAGGATGTCTCAAACGAAACGGGCCGGACAATCTTTCGCACACGTTTTGACAAGTCCACATCGCACTCGCTTCCCGTTAGGTCCTCTCCTGCAACTCCCTTCCTTCTCCCTCCTCCTCCTCCTCCTCCTCCTCCTCCTCCTCCTCCTCCTCCTCATGCACATCATCCGCCTCCTCCTTCTCCCTTCCATCTCCTTCTCCTTCTCCTCCTCCTCCTCCTCCTCCTCCTCCTCCTCCTCCTCCTCCTCTTCATCCCGAACGGCATCTCGGAGCCTAGAGTTGCGAGGATGTCTCCAGCGTAACGGGCTGGACCACCTCGCGCGCGGCATCTCGGACCCCAGAGTTGCGACGATTTCTCTGGCAAGCGTGCTGCGAGGAAGTCTCAGGCGAAACGGGCCGGACCACCTCGAGCGCGGCGTCTCAGAGCTCCAAGTTGCGGGGGCCTCCTGGTGCCTCCTGGGGCCTCCTGGGGACCTCCTGGGGCTTCCTCCTGGGCCTCCTGTGGCCTCCTGGGGTTTCCTGAAGCCTCTTGGGGCTCCCAGGGTGGATATCAAACCTGTGGCCGTTTGGGCCTCTCCAAATGGAGGGGGGGGGCACAAGAGCAGGAAAAATCAACGAATCTACACCAGATGTGTATTAACTTGACACGTTCTGATAGAGGGCCTCCTGGGGCCTCCTGGGAGCCTCCTGGGAATCTCCTGGGGGCCCCTGGGGCCTGTCCTGGGCGTCCTGCGGCCTCACCTCTCGCGCAGCATCTGAGAGCTCAGAGTTGCGAGAATGTCTTGTGCGAAACAAGCCGGACCACCTTGCGCACGGCATCTCAGGGCTCAGAGTTGCAAGGATGTCTCAGGCGAGACGGGCTGGACCACCTCGCGCAAGGCATCTCAGAGCTCAGAAGTTCGAGGATGTCTCAGGCGAAACGGGCCGGACCACCTCTCGCGCGGCATCTCCGAAGTCAGAGTTTCGAGGATGTCTCAGGCGAAACGGGCCAGACCACCTCGCGCAAGGCATCGCAGAGCTCAGAGTTTCGAGGATGTCTCAGGCGAAACGGCCCGGACCACCTCTCGCACGGCACCTCGGGGCTCAGATTTTTCGAGGATGTCTCAAGCGAAACGGCCCGGACCACCTCTCGCGCGGCGTCCCGGAGCGCAACTTTTCGACGAAACGGCAAATCCCGGCCAACTCAGAAACGAGAGTTGTGAGGATGTCTCAAGCGAAACGGCCAAAACCATAAAATTTGTGTGAGGATGTCTCTGCTCCGCGTTCCCTCGGACGGAGTTAGTTTCTATCACAACAGCACCCCGTTCAGCAAGCTGTTTGGGGGAGTAAAAATATTCCAAACATACCCCCAAAGTATTCAAAAATAGTAAAAAAATCGCCTCCAGACATTTTTTAAACATTATTTTTGGATATTCTCCCTGTAGAGGGACAGGCCCGACTTAACTATAGATGTGAGGCCCGCGCCTTCCAAGAAGCAGGGTGCTTCTAAGGAGAGCCTTTCCCCCCTCCTTCCTGCCCCCCCTGGTGCGCGCCGCCAGAATTTGGGTGAGGTCGAGGGTTGCAGGAAAGGTGCCCCACATTGGTCCTGAAGGGGGCTCCTCCTGGGTTCATTCCGACTCGATTCGATTTGATGTTGATGGATTCGGACTCCGATTCGACTTGGGGTTCCGATTTGGGTTTTGATTTCTTACTGCTTCTTGGACGCATACTAGCTAGCCGATTTCCGACGATTCGATTTGTCCTGGCTCGGCTGCCGATTTCCGCCAGTCCGACTCATTTCGATCGCCGACCCAACTCAACGATTCGACTCTGGGTTCTCCTGGGTGGAGGGGGTGTCAGGCTCAGGGGGGCCTACCTCCTGCGGCGGACTGGCGCCTTTTCGGAGGAAGGCCAGTCGAGACACCGGCGGTCCTCGCAGGGCGCTTGGCATCGCTCGGACGTGTGTTTCCTTCTTTTCTCGGCGAGGACCATCGAGGAGCATCTGTGATCATCAAGGGCTCCCACGATGGCGCGGAGTTATTCGCGCTTCGCGGTCCTCGTTCCTTCTCTCCCTCCTCCTCGTCCTCCGTTTCTCCCTTTGGGGGGGCGGCGCGAGAGCGCGCAGTTTTTCGCGCTTCGCGGAGCGCGAAGCGCGAAGTGGGGAGCCCTTGTACGCGCACGGGCGATGGGCGTCTGAGCGATGTCAAGGGCGCGCCTCGTGCTTTCTGGGCTGCCCCTGGAGCCTGGAGGCCTCATCGTCGCCGCGGCTGGATCCACCCAGAGAAAAAACGGTTCTGGTGGCCAGTTTGGGGCGGCGTTGTGTTGGGCGAGGGAGCCGCCGCCGCCACTCAGGGGAGCAGGAGGAAAGGGATGAGGAGGAGGAGGAGGAGGAGGAGGAGGTGGAGGAAAAGGAGGAGAAGGAGGAGGAGGAGGAGTGGGAGGGAGAAGGGGAGGGGGAGGGGGAGGAGGGGGAGGAAGGGGGAGGAGGGGGGGAGGAGGCAGGGGGCGAAAGGGTGCGCCGTGGTGGAGGATCGGCTCATGGGGGGACTGCATCGACACCGAAATACCCATTCATCCCCGATAGTCGAGAAAACGAACACATGTAATTATGCAGGCGCTTGGATTAGCGACGGGTCCCGCTTCCGCACAGAATCGGCGCGCTCCGTCGCCATGTGAGGCGGCATTGTCGCCATGTTTTGGGGAGTACTTTCCCCATCCGTGGATCTGGCGACCACTCGTCAGATCCACGGATCCCTAATCTGTGTGAGCGTGTGCCCATCCTGCCCAGGAACACTGTCGTAGATCCATCGTATCGCAGATTCAAGCTTGGGCTGTGCCCCCCTTATCGTTCCCCCACAGCCCTGGCCGGGGGCGAATACAGGAGTTCCGGATCTCCGAAGATTTGTTCTGCCAGTCCCAGTGTTTTCGTAGATTTTGGCCTTTGGAACCCGTTACCCAGCGCCAGATACGTCAAGTATGGACGCAGGCGAAAAAATATTTTCGGGGAGGGACCCCTAGGGCCGTGCAACGAAGTGACCAACCAAATCGTCGGATGTTCGGAATACAGATGTTGTTGCACACGGGATCGGAGGATCACGCCGCATCGCCAGTGCAGCCGCGATGCGGCGCGATACGGAGCCCGATCTTCCGAAGTCGCCGCTGCGTTGCCGATGTGGGCGGCGATACGGCGCGATCATCTGGCCCCATGTGCTCGGACCCCGTGTGTGGGCGGCCTCCAAGGATGGGGGAGGCGAAGAGGGAGGAGAAGGAGGAGGAGGAGGAGGAGGAACGGCAAAAGATAGCCTTGCCCGCCATCACGCCCGCTCCAGGGCGGCGGGGAGAACCGACGGCCGAGGCGCTGGACGGAGGGCTGCTTGGGGCTCGGGCGGGGGCTCTTGGCTTATGTCGGGCGCGTCCCCCTACAGGGGATCTGCGGCGAAGGATGATAAATACCCCACGGAGGTAAAACAACATGGTAAAAAATGGTGCCCACATGATTTTTGGACGACTGCTTCAAATATCTTTTTGGGGTATTCTTTAGTTTTCGTCGAACATCCCCCTGTGGGGGGACGGGCCCGACTTCACTCTTGGCCTCCCTGGGCACTCCCCGGAGCCGGATTCGGGGGACGGCCCGTGGCCGAGGCCCGCGGGGGCCTCTTCGCTGTCTGCTCGGCGCTCCTCGTGGCAGCACGAGGGCTGCATGCTCCCCCCCCTCCCTCCCCCCCCTCCTGCCTTCTCCGTCCCTCCTGCCTTCTCCGTCCCTCCTCCTCCTCCCTCCTCCTTCTCCTCCTCCTCCTCCTCCTTCTCCTCCTCCTCCTCCTCCTCCTCCTCCTCCTCCTCCTCCACACGTGGCAGCGCTCGGACGTCTGCTCGGCGCTCCTCGTGGTGGCACGAGGGCTGCATGCCCCCACGCGTGGCATCGCTCGGACGTGTGCACGTCTCCTTTCGGCGGCGGGCGCGGGGGGGAAATGAGAGGGGGCGGGACTTCCGAGGCTTCTGAGAAGTTTCCGGACTTCTGAGAGGGCTTCTGAGAAGTTCAGTCTGTGTTCGAAATAAGCTAAGGAGACCTCTCAGAAGTCCCCCGGACTTCTAAGAAGTCCCGCGGCCTTCTGATAAGGCCTGCTCCTTCTCATTTCCCCCCTGGGCCCGCTGCCGATCCTTCGGCGAGGACCATCGAGGAGCATCCTTGATCGTTTGGCGAAAAAGCCACGCACGAAACCGGCAAGAAGCACAGGGAATGGACGTCCGAGCGATGGCCAGTGGTAGCACGAGGGCTGCATGCCCCCGCAGTGGCGGGAGGGGGCATACCTGCTCCAGTCAACCCGCATGTCAAGGATGGGCAACCTTCCCAGGGGTACCCGTGCATCCTTGCCTCCTCGGTCCATCTTCGGCCATTCTCGTTGGCCGCGCCCCGCTCATAAAGCTTCGAAATGGCCTTCCAAGGCCCGTGCGCCCTCATTTTGCATCCTTTGAAGGAGAAAGAAACCACAAACATCAACTTTCGTCGCTCCGCGCAGATTTCTTGGATCCGCGCTGGGACCTCCCTGGCGCACTCCACGCGCCAGGGAGCCAGGGAGGGGTTCTAGCACAGATCCAAGAAATCAGTGCGGAGCGCCAAAAGTTTATGTTTACGCCGTTTCCTCTTCTCCTTCTTCTAGTTATGCCCCCTCACCCCCTCCTGACGCTGAAAGGGGCGGGGGGTCGTCCGCCTTCCAAGTTGTGGGTCCGCGCCAGCAATGCCAGCAATGGGTATGAAAGCTGCCAAGCATGACACCCTCCGGTCGCCGATCTCCGGGGGGGCGGCGGCGGGTGCGGATATAGTCGGGCTCCCAGGTGCCTTGAGATGTGCGCATCCACGGCCGACCCCCCCCCCGGGGGGTCCGTGGGCATGGCTCCCCAAGGAGAGGGGGCGGAGGGAGCACCCCCCTGCCGTCGATCTCCGGCGGGCGGCGGGTGCGGATATGGTTGTGGACGGCGATCAACGGAGAAGAAGCATGTTGCCAAATAGTTTCCAGATGCCTAACACATGTTTTGCACATGTCTTACACATGTTAAACAATGTTTCAAACATTTTTAGAACCTTTGTCCGACATTTTAAAAGACATGTTGAATTCAACAACAGGCTTGTTAGGGCGTCCATTGTCAAAGCGTCCACAAGGATATAGTCGGGCCTCCAGGTGCCCAAAGAAATCAATATTCACAGTCCCCCACCCCTGGGGTCATTGCACATGGCCCCCCCCCAGGTGGATGGATCACATCAGTTCCAGCCTCGAAGAGGACTCTTTGGGACTCTTTGTTAAGCACAGCATGCTGAGGAGAAGGTTAAGAAGAGAGGAGAGCCCAAGGGGGCCCGAACCCGCGGAAGAGGTCCTAATGGACTTCTCCCCCTGCCCTTCGCCCCCGTCAGCCTATCCAGGGAGGAGGATGAGTCTGAACCCAAGATGCATCAACGATGTTGCAATAAGCCCTTCCTCCAAGTTCCCTCTTCATAGGTTCCTGCGAGAGCTTGTTTTCATTGCGGGAAGTGGCCCCAAATGGGAGATGCCTGTTTGAGAACCAGGAATAGACAATAACATACCAGGCTTACATCATATATTTGATAGGATTCGGGCGCCCTTCTATTTCCTGAGTTATTTGGGGTCTTGAATCGTGCCGTAAAAACATGATTTGGACTGCAGCGCCGCGAATCAACGCGACCGTTGCATCGTGAGAATCCAGAAACGTGCCAGGACGTCATTCTTAGGCCTTCAGCTCCACGAATCCGCATGACTGATGCTTCCCGACAATTTTGAACTGGGCCAGAAAAATGTTTCTGGGAGTTCGAACTTAGGAATCCCTTCGGCTGCTGTAAATTTTGAAGACGGATGTGCGCGGCGCCAAGGCGAGAGCCACATTTTGCAATGGAGCCGACCTCCATATTGAAATTGCTGCGAACTTGTAAGCGCAACATGCGCGACGTTGAGGCGAGAGCTCCATTTCGAAAACGAATCGCCCTCCACTTTGGATACTGGTCCAAATTTTCAAGACGAACGCTCGCGGCGCAGAGGGCCAAGGCGAGGGCTCCATTTTGAAAGCGGCCCTCCCTCCATCTTTCAGATGATTGCAGGTTTCAAGCCAGGGCGGGACCTAAACGCTGTTTTACTGGACTTCGGCCGTGCTTTGTTTTTCGTTTTGGCATGGAGGTACAGGAAAACAGGTGCACGCCGGTCGTTGAAAGTAGGTGTTTTGGGATTCTCAGATCCCAATCTACTTCAAGCGCCTTCCCACTTCAAGAATCGGCATGATTTTGCTGTGTTTTGTTGTTCTCTGGGAGGGCCTGGACCCAATCCACTTTGTCCGTCTTCCTACTTCCGACCGACGTGTAGAGCACAACGAAGCACACATCGAAAACAAAACGAACAACAATTTTAGGTCCAGCCCTGTTTAAAGCTTCACCGTCATAGCTGGTGAGGGTTTCTCGGGCGAGACGCCCGGCCCTGCCTGCGGAAACACGTCAGGGGGTGCGACAGGGAGGAGAGACTGATAAGGAAAAGGAAAGGAGGAGGAGGAAGAGGAACATGAGAGAGGAGGATGAGGAGGAGGAGGAGGAGGAGGAGGAGGAGGAGGAGGAGGAGGAGGAGTGGGAGGAGGAGGATGACGAGATCTCAGTTCGCGTTGTGATTTCCCTATGTTCCTCTTTCCACGTGGCCGGCCGACATGAAACCGTCACTGCGATCGCAGCGTCACCCGGCCGCGTGTTTGCCTCCCCCTGCTCGTTCTCATCCCGCTCCTCTTCGACTTATTCCTTCTGCGCACCTCGTGCTCCTCCTGCTCCTCCTCCTCCTCCTTCCGTTCTCGTTCTGCTCCTCCTCCTCATCTCCCCCCTCGTCCTGGGATCCCCTATCGAACCTCCTGGAACCATTTCAACAGCGACTGTGGACACAATTCAAGTTTCGTGTCTCCGAGATTCTTATCCTTCCCCTGATCCCTCATCCTCGCCCTCCCCTTCCTCCTCTCCCACCTTCCCCTCGTGCCTTCCCCCCCCCTCCCCATTCTCTCCCCTCGCCCCTCCCCCTCCCCCTCGTCCCCCCTTGCTCCTCCTCCGATTCTGGCCCCCTCCGGCCCCATCCTCCCTGCTCGTTCTGAACCTCGTCCTCCTCCATTCCCTCTCCTTATAAATAACTCCTCCCTGTCTCACCCCGAGGCCAGTTTTTAGGGCGGGCTGGGCGTTTCGCCTGAGACTTCCCCACCATTTATGACTCTGAAGCTTACGAAATGCCAGCAGCTTCATAGATGGAGGGCGGGCCGTTTTCAAAATGTGGCTCTCGCCTTAGCGCCGCGCACATTCGTTTGCAAAGTTTGCAAGAGTTTCACGGATTGAGGGCGGGTGGCTTTCAAAATGAGGCTCTCGCCTTAGCGCCGCGCGCATTCGTTTTAAACACGTGCGAGAGCTTCACGGATTGATGGCGGGTGGTTTTCAAAATGTGGTTCTCGTTGTAGCGCCGCGCATTTTTTGTTGAGAAGTTGCAAGAATTTCACCGATTGAGGGCGTGTGTGTGGTTTTCAGAATGTGATTATTGCCTTAGTGCCGCGCGCATTCGGCTTAATAAATTGCAAGAGCTTCACGGATTGAGGGCGGGTGGTTTTCAAAATGTGGTTTTCGCTTTAGCGCCGCACAAATTCGTTGTAAACAATTGCAAGAGCTTCGCGGATTGAGGGCGGTTGGTTTTCAAATGTGGCTCTCGCCCTAGCGTCGCGCGTGGTTTTCAAAATGTGGTTCTCGCCTTGGCGCCGCGCGAATTTGATTTCAAATTTGCAAGAGCGTCGCGGATTGAAGGCGGTTGGTTTTCAAATTTTGGCTCTCGCTTTAGCGTCGCACACACTCGTTGTAAAAAATTAAGAGGCTCACGGATTTCCATGATTAACGTACCAGAAACGGTGTTTTGGAAGGAATCAGGATTTTGCGGGTGCAGCAGTTATGCTGATTCGCGCTGCTGAAGTCCCAAAAATGGCGTTCCGGCACGATTCCATATCGTCAGGACGCAGCAGTCAGGCTGATTCGTGGCGTGGAAATTCTGAGAACAATGTTTTGGCATGCTTCCAGGTCTTGAAACGGTTGTCTTCCAACGAGGCAGTTCCCTCAATGGAAATGAACCGTTGTAGGGACCTCTGAAGAGGGAGCTTGGAGGGAGGGTTAATCCCAACATCGCTGATGACCCTGGTGTTTACACTGGTCCTCCTCCTCTTCCTCCTCCTCCTCGTTCTTAACCTCGTCGTCGTCCTCGTCCTCCCGAGACACTCGACGCCGTGATCTATTCACAGCGTGGTCCTCAGAGGTCTCGGCCCCTTCCCAGGACCGGCCTCTCTCCCAGAGCAGATTTTTGACGGTGAGGCCAGAACCAGCCAACACCAATGGGCCTATTTTCCATCACCACCATCACCATAAGTTGGAGGGTGGAAGGAGATGGAGGACGAGGAGGAGGAGGACGAAAAAGAGGAGGAGGAGGAGGAGGAGGAGGAGGAGGAGGACCCCCTCCCCCTCAAACTTATGGTGGTGGTAGTGGAAAACAGGCCCATCAAACACCATTCCCGTCGCGTTTTTTGGTCCAAGGCGAAGGGGTTTGCCGGACCGGGCTGGGACAATCAATCCGTTCCAGAGCGTTTTGGAACGCTCTCAGAGCGTTTTGGGGCGCTCAGAAGGCCGCGGTGCCTGAGACATCTTCCAGAGCCGCCGTATCTCAGAGCTTTTCGATTTGTCCTCGCCCGAGTTTATCAAGGGCGCCCTCGAGGGCGCGAAGTTATTCGCGCTTCGCGGTCCTCGTGCCTTCTCCCCCTCCTCCTCGTCCTCCTTTTCTCCCTTTGAGGGGGCGGCGCGAGAGCGCGAAGTTATTCGCGCAGCGCGAAGCGCGAAGTTGGGAGCCCTTATTTACCCTCGTCCTGGCTTCGTCTTAGTTTGGGTATCCTTCGCACTGCTCCTCCTGCTCCTCTCCCTGCTGCTGCTCCCGAGCGCAAGCGCAGGGCCGAGCGGAGCGCGAGCAGCTGCGGCTAGCTGCTGACGCTGCCACCAGGTGGGGCTCTTGGACGAGGCCGCCCGCTCGCCCGATCCTGCGGCCGTCGCTCCGTCAAGCTGTCGGCAAGACCCTGATCTCCGGCGAGCTGTGTTCTGTCAATCTGTCTTTTTTTTTTTCGATTTCGGCCTTTGGGGCCCGTCATCGGGCCCCGGGGCTATCGAACATGGATCCGGACTGCAGGCGGCCAGGGCCTTCCTGCTCTTCCAGCGGCAAAGAAGGCGATCACCACTGCATTCACTTCAGGTACTGTCCACGCCTCATCGCCTGCATCGGGAGCGACCGACTTACTTGAACAGCATGATCGATCCCCCCCCCCGAACCTCCAGGGTGGTAGCGCGGATGCTCTGGCACTCGCTTGTCCTAAGCACGGATCTTTGGCGGGGCCCAGGCCTCAGAGGTGTTCGGCTCGGGAGGCGAACGATTTCAATTGACATGGGTGGGTGGGTATCGGTGGGTGGGTCTACGCGGGCATCGCCACCGACGACTTCGACATCGTGAGCTCCAGCCAGCTGGAAATTACAAGCCCCGCAGTAGTAGCCAAATGCTTCTTCTCTACTTCTACCGTGACGAGCAACGATGTTCATGGCGGCATTCTTCCCACGAGCTCCAACAGTCTGAGTGAGAGCGAACGGTCGAGCGAGCAGGACAGGAACCACCCGACTCAACTTACCCCTGCGCTGTTGCTTGCCCACTCGCCCAGAGCTGGCTCGCCCATTTTCCAACCAGCTACTCCAGATTTCGTAATCTCAGGGAGGGGGAGGGGGATGGGGGATGATGCTGATGATGATGCTGATGATGATGCTGATGCTGATGCTGATGCTGATGCTGATGCTGCTGATGATGATGATGCTGATGATGATGATGATGATGGCGATGCTGATGATGATGAAGATGGTGGTGGTGGTGGTGATGATGCTGCTGATGATGATGATGGTGATGGTGATGGTGATGGTGATGGTGATGATGATGATGCTGATGCTGATGATGATGATGATGATGCTGATGATGATGATGGTGGTGGTGATGATGCTGATGATGCTGATGATGATGATGATGATGATGATGATGATGATGATGATGATGATGATGATGATGAGCGAGCCTCAAGAGGAGCGGTGCCGTCCCCTCACATGCCCGCGCGTCACATGCCCCACGCGCGGCGGCTCTCACGCCAGCGTGCGCCGGCGCCCTGGAGGAGGAGGAGGAGGAGGAGGAGGAGGAGGAGGAGGAGATGGAGGAGGAGATGGAGGAGATGGAGGAGGAGGAGGAGGAGGAGGAGGAGGAGGAGGAGGAGGAGGTCCGTAGCCATTTTGGCTCAAGTTCAAACCGCTCGGCCCTGGCGGCTTGAGCTTGTTCGCAGCCAAGGGGCTGGCTCGATTGCCCCCAGCGATTTCGGCATCCCTTCTCCCTGGACTCCTCGCTCACGCCCCACTTCTTTGTCCACCAGCGGCGCGCGCCATGAGTGGCCAGCATGGCTCAGCCGCCTCATCGGAGACCCAACTTGCTACGCCACGCAGCGAGCAGGAGGCGCCCCCAGCGAATATTGCCAGAGCTGGTGGCGATGACAACAATGAGATTCGTGCTTATGTTGATCGGACTCGGTCAGAGCTGTTCGGCGCCTTGGACGGCGTCAAGAGGAGCCTGTCTGGCATCACGGAGAACCTGGACAAGCACTTCTACGGGCTCAACCAGCAGCTGGAGCAGCGATTCGCCAGAGTGGAATCGCGAGTCGACAATCACCAGAAGTCCATCACTGACATGCAGGCCGAGATCGCCGAGATGCGCCTGCTCCTCAATTGTGTCAAGACGGAGGCCCCGACCTCCTCGACACCTGTCCCGCAAGCATCCCACAGAACAACGAATCCGAGCATCATCGTGGTTCGGGCCCAGGCGCTCGTCTCGACGGCGAAAGTCTCGGAGTGCATCGGTCCGTGGCTCGCCGACTGCAACCTCGACGTGGACGACTGGGAGGTCTCTTCTTTGGAGGGCCTTGCGGCGCGCCGCTTCTCGGTCACCATCAGAGGCGCCGCTGGCTACGCGGCCAGGAAGGTCGCCCAGTGCCTCGGCAACCTCAGGAACCACGACAACACGTACAGGAGGTTCAACACGGTTGACGTCGCAGGACAGCAAATCCAACTGTTCGTGTCGGGCGACAAGAACACGTTCCAGATCAAGAGAGAGCTATTCATCAAGCAGGCTCGCAAACTCCTCACGGAGAAGTACGAGCACAAGCGTTTTTCTTCACGGATCGCGGCAAGGGCGAGATCTCCTGCCAGTGGCGACCCATCCTGCGGATCACGCCTGTCGACGGGGAGGCCCCGACGATCGAGTGGGACCGCACCGTGTGCAGCGAGCTGGGCATCGACAACGATGGCATCGGCGCGCAGCTCAAGACTCTGTTCAGCGGTCCTGAGGCTCAGTGGAGCTCCTAGCGGACTGTTCAGCTTTTTCCCGTCTTCCCCTTCTCAGGACATGATCATTAAGTTCAGTACTTGGAATGCCCGCTCTCTCTTCCACCATGACCCCAAGACCCGCTCCCGCAAGCAGGCCTACCTCCGCCCCCTCCTTCGAGGCTTCCAGTTTGTCGCCATCCAGGAGACCCGCGGTTCTTCAGAGGACCTCCAGGATTTCCTGCACTTCAGCAATCACAGATATGAAGCGGTCTTCTCGGGCTTCGACTCCAGGCGTAACGGAGGTGTGGCCACTCTACTCCCTTTCCCGTGCTCCTCTTTCGGCTTCGGCGCTTCGTCTAGCGTCGCAGGCAGCGCTCTGGTGGTGGGCAGAGCTCTCTACACCTGCGTCAAGCTAGGCTCGCGGTCTAGTGGGTGCTCGGAGGATTTCACCATCCACCACTTTAACATCCACGACTTCAAGCTATCTTCGGAAGAGATCGGACTCATCGTGTCATGTATCGACTCCTCTTTGGAACTTGCCCGATGCTATCCTCATTCGCACTTCGTGGTGGTGGCTGGTGATTTCAACTTCTCGAGCGAGCCGCCGCGCCCGACCATCCCGCCCCCGAACTTTGCCCCTGCGCCGGTGGTGCAGGAGTGGCATGCATCGCGAGACCCTGGCTGGAGGTCTACCTTGGGAGCCATGATTGAGATCGATACCCCCGATATGACACACTACAATGGTACGTTCGACCACGCTTCCAAAATCGGCAGGATTTTCTTCTCGGGTCCCAGTTGGAGGCTTACACAGATGTCGATCACGGCTGCCACGATAGAGACGCCTGAAGCCCTCGAACAGCGAGGGATTTCAGATCACGCTGCGCTGCAAGCTGTGCTTCGCTTTCGCCCTCCTCCTGATCCTGACTCTCAACCAATCCCTAAATATCTCTTTCAGCATCCCCGATTCCGTGAATATGTTCTGGCCGCCTGGGATAATATCGACACGTCGTGCCTCTCCCCTCCGTTGGTCCTCCTGCAGTACAAAGAAGTTATTCGTGAAGGTGCCCGTCAGGCTCGTAACAGCTTCCTCAAAGGGAACCCCACGGACCCCAAACGCAAGATCCTCCTCCTCAGGGCCATCGCCAGGGCAGTTTGGAGACAAGACTTTCGGGGCGCTGGGAGGCTTCTACAGTGCGATCTTGGGAAGGAATTCTTGGACCTGGATCTCGCTATCCCGTCTCTCTCCATCCGCAAGCACGCCGAGTTTTTTGCACGCTCCTGGACTCTCTGCAGCTGGCTGACGCCGAAAGCGAGCAAGTTGCAACTCGTCGTAACATGACGGAGCTCAGCGCACCTGCGAAGTTGGCTAAGTCCAGGCGCCGACTTCGTGCGCTTGCCCGCCGTGCTCGTCCCTGGGCACCGTTCAACCGTCGGCTGCACCTCTCGGGGCTGAGGATTGGCCACATCACAACATCATCGGAGGCCGAGATTCGCGAGGGCATCTCTGATCACTGGAGGCAAGTTTTTGGGACCAAGTCTATCGATGTCGAGGCCGCCTCCGCCTATCTTGCTCGCTTCGCCCCCAAGATCACGCTCCCCGACCTGGGGCCCCCTCGCTCCTGGACTTCCAGGAAACGATCCAGAAATCATCGGGCTCCGCTCCTGGACCTGACCAAATTCCTTATGCGGCCTGGCGGGCTGCTCCGCACTCCGTGGAAATCCTGGACAGTGTATGCTGGTGGATCCTCGGGGGCAACCACATGCCGTTTGGCTTCAACGCCCTCTTGGGCATCTTCGTCCCGAAACCTGCTGATGATGACCCCTTCTGAAGAATGTATTCGCCCAGCCAGTGGACTCCGACCCCTCGGGCTTAAGAACACAGATAACAAGCTGATCACCTCGGTTGTATTTCGCCGTTTGTCTCTCGCTCTTCCCCGCAAACTTTGCGACATCCAGCGTGGGTTTGTTATGGGAAGGAACTTCGGCCAGAACGTCGTCGAGATCGACGGTTTTGCTCGTCTTTACTCTGCCGGCCCCTCAGCCGTCTCTCTCAAGCCGGCCCTCGTGAGCTACGACTTCGGCGCGGCATTCCCGAGTCTTTCTCACCAATGGATGCTCATGGTGTTGGAATCCTGTACACTACCATCCCCTTTCGTGTTCTTCGTGATGGAAATCTACCGCTGCATCACCTGCTACGGCATCAGCGCCGACGCCAGCTCCAAGCTCGTCGTGCTGTTCCAGATTCTCAGCGGCATCGCCCAGGGGTGCCCTGGGTCGGGCGCTCTCTTTGCTATCTCGGCAGATCCATTTCTTCAAGACATGCAGTTGGGTGTGGAAGGTCGCAAGTTGGAGATTGTCAGGGCATGTGCTGATGATGTTGGGGCAGCCATCCGTCGACTATCCGCGCTCGAGATTATGGCCCGTATCTTCAGAGTCGCTGCGAGGGTGGCGTCGCTCAAGCTCAAGTGCAGCAAGTGCGTCGTGGTTCCTCTGGCCTCCCGCTTCTCGCCCGCCATCGCTACTGAGTACGAGAACTGGATCGCGCAGAACATCCCTTCCTGGAGTGAATTCCCCGTGCGTGATCAATTGAAATACCTAGGCATCTGGCTTGGACCCTCAGTCACTACGGAGTCCTGGAGAGAGCCTTTCGCTAAATGGGTTGACCGCGGTTTCCAGCTTGCTATTCAGGGTGCTCCTGCTGGGACTGTCGCTCACTTATATAACTCCAGAGTGGCTAGCGTGCTGTCGTATGTTGCTCAGTTTCTCCCTCCTCCTTCGGACCTCCCCCACCTCGAAAGTGTCACTATTGCCCGCCTGCTTCGAATTCCGCGCTGCGCCCCCCCTCGGTCTGGCCGGCTGTCTTTGCACTCCTGGGGCGGCCCGCGATTCCACTGTTTGACGTCCACTTGTTGTTCCTCCCTCATTCGTGCTAGCAAATCTACCTTAAACGTCTGGCCAGCTGTGCTGACGGCGCTCAGAGAGGCCGCCGAGAGGCATAGAGACGAGGCTACGCTTGCGAACCTCCCCTTTTCCCTTCTGTATCCCGATTTCTGGAAACAGGCCTCGTTCGCTGAATTCCTGGCCGCCGCGTCTGAAGGATTCCCTCAGGACATTGGCTCGGGTCTCATCTCTTCGCCCCTTGCCGCGAGAAGGCGGGCGTCTGCTGCTGCTCTTGCTGCCCTCGACTCTCCCCGACAGAAGACCGAGGCCACTCCTGAAGGACAAACTTTCAAAATCCAGAGACTGCTCACCACTGGCATGCGAGAACACCTGCACCCTGCCTGCCTTGCGGAGGTATTCGCTCAGAGGTTGGCTAGTTGGCTCCCGATAGCGATTGTCGATGCCCGTGCGCTCCCCTGGTCTGACATCCAGACTACGGTTGCTGCGCTGCCGACAGCGAAAGCGCTTGCGGCTCTCAAATTCCTGATGCATAGCTGGCCCACAGCGGCCCGCTTTCAGCAAAACGAGCCCTGCCGAATGGGCTGTTGTGCCCCCGCAGCTGATACTCAAGAGCACTATTGGCGATGCCCCAGATTCCTCACCCATCTCTGCTCTGTTGTTGATCTCCCCTTCCTTGCCTCGTGTCCCATTGCCCGTCTGGGCATCCACCATCCGTCCCGCGTCTCTCTTTCTGTTCTCGCCGCTTCCACTTGGCTATGTCATACTATCCGAGCTTGCAGCCCTGAGCCCATCCCTAATTCAAAGGCCGCCGAAATCGCGATGACGGTTCGGTGGCAGATGCGGCGAGGCTAGACGAGCTCGAACTTCATTCCGAGGCACGTGCGAGGAGGAGGAGGAGGAGGAGGAGGAGGAGGAGGAGGAGGAGGAGCGGGAGGAGCGGGAGGAGCGGGAGGAGCGGGAGGAGCGGGAGGAGGGGGAGGAGGAGGAGGAGGAGGAGGAGGAGGAGGAGGAGGGTCACAACCCTCCCAGACGAGAAATTCCCGACCATCCACGAAAGGGTGGCCCTGCGCCCAGGCACCCCGAACCCGCCAAGACAGATCAAATGAGGCCCCCCCGAGTGTGATCCCCCGCCACTTTCTTATAGAACCCGGAGTAACCTTCACCTCTCTCAACTCTTGTGGGTGGCGATGCGTCAATTCGGGGAGGGATTGGGGCAGAGACCGCGCCGTTGGCCGCCCATGGCGACTGCTGGGGCGGCTGTGGTTCAACCAGCCGCAGCCGCCTCCGCCCGCACCTCCTTAGGCCTTGTCTAGCCACAACTTCGCTCTGCGCGCCCAGCGAACGTCATGCCTCGGGTGTCATGCGCCGCTGGCCGCCCGGAGCGCGGGGGCTGGGCGCCGCAGCTACCGCCAAGCCAGCGCTGGGGGCCGCCAGCCACCCGCGACGTTCGCCGCCCGCTGGGCGGCCCAGCAGCCGCCGCGCAGCGGGCGCGGAGGAGCGGGCGCCGGCGCTGGGCAGACACCCGAGGCCTGCACCGTCACGCCACGCTTGCGAACGTTCCCCACGCCTGCCACCCGCGCCACTCAGACCTTTCTTACACCGCGCACTTTTGCCTATCCTTTGTGCCGCTTTTGCCAACTTTGGACGGGGTGTGGGCTGGGGAGGAGAGAAGCTAGGTGTGCGGCCACCTCCGCCCGCCCGCCGACGAACCCCCAACCTCGCGCCAAAGCAAGGGCTACGGGCGGGCGGACGCGGGGGGGCCGACTGGACGCCTGCAACCGCCACCAACCATCGGGGTTGGACAGACCTCCTACCCTGATACGTCGATTAAGGAATTGGCCGTTTTCGGTTCGCGAGAGGGCGTCGCAGCCCTTATTTTTGCGGGTCCAGGTCCGTCGATTTCGGTCCCAGGCCGTTTTCACTAAGGGGAGGTCTACTAAAGGGAGGTTTGTCCACCGCCGAAGCCACCACTCTTGCCTCGCCAGCTTCAGCCTCCCACCTTCCGCCACCTACGCCTGCTTCCAGTCTCCTCTCGGCCGCCTCCCTGCCACCCACCGCCGCCGCTCGCGGCCACCGCTCAACGCCTCGCCCGCCGCCTCGCCCCGCTTCTCCCACTCCTCCCCCCTGAGGCAAGGAGGGAAGTCGCAGTGGTCGTCGCAGGCTGTGTTTTGCCGCCCCCCCCCCACCCCCCCTCGGCTGCTCCGCCCCCCTGAGGGTTCCTCCCCGCCCTCCTGGCCCCATGCTGCTTGTTTTCTATCCTTGCAGATATTTTAGTTTTCCTGGAGAGATCTTTGAGAGTTATAAGAGGGCTCTAGAGCAGAAGCCGGCGGAACAGGGTGGTTTGGCAGCTCTTTCCAGCGCTGGTCAAGGCTCCCCGCAGCAGGCTGTTTGAGTGTGTAGCGTGTTCCAGCAAGCGTTTCCCGATTCGTTCCCAATACGCGTGCCGGAAGCCTTTTCCGCAGCTTTTTCGAAGCTCCGTGAGCGCTCTTGCGAAGCTCCTCTTTCGAGCTCGGAAGATCCCCAGACATGTTTCCAGCGTCCTTGCAAGCGCTTCACCGAGGCGTTTTACTCGCTTTGGTCTGCGTTGCTATCCAGGTTTGGGACGCCACAAGTGACCCCCCCCGGGGCAAGGCAATAGCCCCCGGAGAAGGGATGGCAGCGTCGTTCGGCTCCAGCGCCAGCAGCGACAGCGACAGGGGGTCAAGGGGAGGAGAGGGGGGTAGGGCGGGATGACTTTGAGGCGAGGCCAGGAAATGGAAACGAAAAACAGGCAGGGGAAGGGGGGGAGGGGGCAGAGGAGGCACAGGAAGCGAAGGGAATGCGGGAAGAGGAGGGCGGATGAGGATCGGGAGGGCGACGATCCCGGGGCTGCCATCCCGCCCCCTCTCCAGAGGCGAGGCCACAGCCCCAAAGGGGGGGGGGGGGGGGGGGGGGGGGGGAGTGGATGGCAGCCCCGGTAGAGGGTGGCGGGGAGCCCCCCCCCCCTCGCCGCGGCACCCGAGACAGGTTGCGGCCCGCGGGCGGCACCTGCGCGCGGCCAGCCCGCCCCCTTGGCGTCGGCGGAGGAGTGCCTCGGGAGAGAGACGCACACAGCGGAAGGGGGGCGCCGAAGTGCCTGTGCTGCCACTCGCGGAGGGGAGGGGGAGGAGGAGGAGGGGGAGGGAGGAGGAGGGGGAGGGAGGAGGGACGGAGGGAGGGAGGAGGAGGAGGAGGAGGAGGAGGAGGAGGAGGAGGAGGAGTTGTTTGGTGTTGTCTTTCACGGGGTGGCGATCCTCGCCCTAGAGAAGGCTGCATGCCCAGGCCCGCTGGCTGATTTGCATCTAGATAGCCAGGTCGAGGTGGGCCGGCAGAGTTTTGTTGAGGATGTTTTGAGCGATATGCTGGTGTTGCATAGTTGTTTGAGAATGTCTCTGGCGAATCGCTTGTTTGGAGAGTTTGACGATGTCTTTATCGAAACGTTCATTCTGCAGAACATATTGCGGACGATTCGAGCGAAACGCTTTTTGAAGAGTTTGCGGAATCTGGACGCCCCAGGTTGCTGCACCCATCAGATCCTTATAATTGTCACATTGTGGAGGGCCCCACGCGCGGGGTTAACGTTTGCAAGGGATCTTGGCCTGGGGAGCATGGGCGCAACCTCACTTTCAACAGCAGTTGTCCGAGGAGCGCGGGCGCAGCGTAGGCCACGAGGGATCGTGGCCCTGGGAGCACAGGCGCAGCGTAATCTGCCCTGGATCGTGGCCCTTGGATCACGGATGCATAATCGATGAGGGATCATGACCTTGGGAGCGCGCACATAGCGTATAGGGATCGTGGCCTTGGGAGCGCAAGCAGGGTGAGTCGTCCTCTTGGCACGTCCCCCGGCACGCTCCGTTGCGTTCCCTGATGTGTCCCTTGGCGCTCCCATTGTCACGCGTCCACTGTCACGTCCCCTGACACGGCCACACAGAGCCGGATGAGACGTCTCTTGGCTAGTCCCCTGGCCTGTTCCGTGGCACGTTCCCTGGCGCGTCCCTTGGCACGTTCCCTGGCTTGCGCGTCCCACGGCACTGTTGCGGCGCGTCCCCAGACACGTTCCGTGGCGTTCCTTGATGTGTCCTCTGGCGCTTCCATTGGCACGCGTCCACTGTCACGTCCCCTGACACGGCCACACAGAGCAGGGTGAGACGTCTCTTGGCTAGTTCCCTGGCCTGTTCCGTGGCACGTCCCCTGGCGCGTCCCTTGGCACGTTCCCTGGCTTGCGCGTCCCACGGCACCGATGCGGCGTTTCCCCCAACACGTTCCGTGTCGTTCCTTGATGTGTTCTCTGGCGCTTCCATTGGCACGCGTCCATTGCCACGTCCCCTGACACGGCCACGCAGAGCAAGGTGAGACGTCTTTTGGCTAGTCCCCTGGCCTGTTCCGTGACACGTCCCCTGGCGCGTCCCTTGGCACGTTCCCTGGCTTGCGCGTCCCACGGCACCGTTGCGGCACTTCTCCCGGCACGTTTCGTGGCGTTCCCTGATGTGTCCTCTGGCGCTTCCATTGGCACGCGTCCACTGTCACGTCCCCTGACAAGGCCACACAGAGCCGGGTGAGAAGTCTCTTGGCTAGTCCCCTGGCCTGTTCCCTGGCACGTCCCCTGGCGCGTCCCTTGGCACGTTCCCTGGCTTGCGCATCCCACGGCACCGTTGCGGCACGTCCCCCGGCACGTTCCGTGGCGTTCCTTGATGTGTCCCCTGGCGCTTCCATTGGCACGCGTCCATTGTCACGTCCCCTGACACGGCCACACAGAGAAGGGTGAGACGTCTCTTGGCTAGCCCCCTGGCCTGTTCCGTGGCACGTCCCCTGGCGCGTCCCTTGGCACGTTCCTTGGCTTGCGCGTCCCACGGCACCGTTGCGGCACGTCCGCCGGCA
>CAUYUJ010008715.1:15000-38491 GCA_963575745.1 Prorocentrum cordatum | reverse complement strand
GGATGATGAGGAGGAGGAGGAGGAGGAGGAGGAGGAGAAGGAGGAGGAGGAGGAGGAGGAGGAGGGGGAGGATGAGGATGAGGAGGAGGATGAGGAGGAAGGAGGTGGAGGAAGGTGAGGAGGAGGAGGAGGAGGAGGAGGAGGAGGAGGAGGAGGATGCTCTTCCCTTCTCTTGGGTGCATTTGGAGGGTGCGTGGTGGGGCAGCCCCGCAGTCCCAGGCAAAGGACGAGCGCTGTGGCGGCGACTACTCTCTGGCAAGACATCATCGACGCCTCCGGCGTAGCTTCCGGAGTGGCGAGTCAATGCGTTTGACGATGGCTTGCTTCCTTACGAACGAGGGTCCATTCTGGAGAAATGGTGGCTTCGGGAGCGAGGTTCCAACGCGCATCAGCATCACCAGCGTCAGCGGCATCATCATCATGCGGTGATCTGCAATGCCACCACCGTGAACCTGCTCTTCTTGTCCTCCTGCTCTCTGTCCTCCTCTTCCTCTCCACCGCGCGACGTTCCTTCTGTGCGCCATGCTCTCGCGACCGCGGTGTTGCTCAGCCTGTTGCGCCCATGCTTTCGTGACCACGGTGCTGCTCAGCCTGTGCCGTGGCGGACGGCTCTCGCGCCACTCCGTTCGGACGGCAGAAGTGTTCTCCGACGTACCTGCAAGATACCACCCGCTCGTCACGCCCGTCATCCTCATCAACGCCCCCTTCCCAGCAGCAGCAGCAGCAGCAGCAGCAGCAGCAGCAGCAGCAGCAGCAGTAGCGACAGCAGCGACAGCAACAGCAGGGGCAGCAAAGATGCCAGGCAGCACCAAGGGCTCCAATCACCATCGTCAGCATCATCGGCGGTGGCGCCGTTCGGCCCCCACACCTCAGCCGTCATTCGTTGCTGGGGCAATTGCTCGGACAGGAGGGCGTCTATTACAATGGAAACCCATGCCAAGAAACACCCTGCTTGCTTCCAGGGTGCCTTGGGGTTTTCGGGTTTCGATGGTTTTGCTATGGAAAGCGCGACTTCCCCCATACAACAATCAACGGACCTCCCAGGGGTTCAAGGTTATGTTTCTTGTAAGGTCTGCAGTGGTCGAGCTCCTATTGTGCATTGACGGGCAGAGGCTTTACCCAGAGCTTGTTATTCAGGTAAACGGCAGGTGGCGGCTTTCAGGTGGAGGGCCTCGTAGTGGGGCTGGCGGATCAAAGGGCGTTTTCGCTTCGGCAAGCCACCGCCGGTCGTCGACCCGGCCCTGGAGAAGGGCGAGGATTCGGTTCTGGAGAACGTGGAGGGCCGATTCCGCTTCAGGGGCGCGGCGACGACGGCGATGGACAAGGTCCTGCCGCCGGAGGAGCCTTTGGGCCTCCAGGTTTTGGAGCAGGTGGACGGCCAGTTCCGATTCAAGGCCGCCGGGGCGCCGGGTGAGCTCGGCGTCGCCCAAACACACTAATTTGCGTCGCCCCATATGGGCGACGTGCGCTGACAAATCTTGTAGTACATGCTTGGCGGCGGGTGCTCTCTGGCCGCACCGCTCTGGAAACGATATGCTACACTATGAGTGTATTCTTTGCTCGGTTTGGACGCACGCCTCCAACAGAGGCACATCGTACTGGTATGTCCTTCTGCGTCCCATTCAAGTGGTCATCGTTGTCGTCGTCGTCTCAAGGCCGCTGCGGCGCCGACTGAGGCGATGGGCACCTCGGTGCTAGAGAAGGCCAACGTTCGGAGCAAATGAAGGGAGTCCGTCTTCGAAGTGCACTAGCGACGATTAGCGTCTGGTAATCGAGGATCTAGCGATGTTTTGGCGACGATTAGCGCTGATCAGCGTCGATTTGGCGTCGATTCGCTCCGATCAGCTTCGATTCGCGTCGATCCGCAAGAGCCAGCAGAATGGTATGGGAGGCTCCCATGAGTTGTCACCCAAAGGCCAACGGCCAGTTCCGGTTCAAGGCGGCCGCTGCGCCGGAGGAGGCGCCGACGCCGCCGGCGGTGCACGCGGCCGCGCCGCAGGACTCGCGCGCGGGCGGTGTGTCTCCCGAGGCGTCCGAGCAGAAGCCGTGTTCGCCCGCCTCCTCCGCCTCCTCCTCCTCCTCCTCCGCCTCCTCCTCCTCCTCCTCCTCCTCCTCCTCCTCCTCCTCCTCCTCCTCCTCCTCCCCCTCCTGCCCTTCCTCCTCCGCCTCCTCACGCGCCCGATGTGGCGAGCGAGGGTTTCCCCCTCGAGGTAGTCTCCTCCGCCTCCTCCGCCTCCTCCTCCTCCACCTCCTCCTCCCGAGGCGTGTCCCATGTGCCGATGCCGACCTTGTTTCTTTAACGTCGTGCTCGCCCTCTCGGGCCTCCGCAAGGGGCGGGCGGGTTCGAGGTTCTGGGCTCCGGGTTCGGGAGGGCTCTCGCGCGCGGGCGGCGTGCCTCCCGAAGGCTCTCGGTGGGTGAAGCAGAAGCGCGCGCCAGCAGAAGCTGATGTCCGGGAACATGGGGAAACTACGGGATGGGTCTCGGGGAGACGAGCCTCCAGAACGTGTGGACGGATGTGCCGGACGCTTCGCGCAGCCCCACCGGCCCCTCCGGAGACGATGGCCAGACGAGCTGCTCTGATCAGGGATATGGAGGCGAATGCAGTGGAACCAAGAGGGGGATGAGGAAGGAGGAATCGGAGGAGGAGCAGCAGGAGGAGGAGGAGGAGGAGGAGGAGGAGGAGGAGGAGGTCGGGTGAGGAGGAGGAGGAGGAGGAAGGAGAGGAGGAGGAGGAGGAGGAGGAGGGGAGGAGGAGGAGGAGGAGGAGGAGGAGGCGGAGGAGGAGGAGGAGGGAGGAGGGAGGAGGAGGAGGAGGAGGAGGAGGAGGAGGAGGAGGAGGAGTAGGCGGAGGAGGAGGAAGGAGGAGGAAGGAGGAGGAAGGAGGAGGAATAGGCGGATGAGCAAGAGGCGGAGGAGGAGGAGGAGGAGGAGGAGGAGGAGGGCGAGCAGAAAGACCAGAGGTATCTTGGGTACCTCTCGAAGTCTCTTCGGATATTTTTCAAGAGCTTGTTCGTATGCTCTTGGGGCGCCTCAGGGTCCCTTGGCAGTCCCAGGGGGCATCATAGGGGCGTCGTGGGTGCTTCCGGGTGGCCACTGGGCGGCCTCCGAGGGGGGTCCCTTGGGAGCCCTCTGGGAGCGTCCTGGGGGCCTCTTGGGCTCCTCTTTGGGCCTCGGGAGCCACACTGGGGCCACCTCAGGAGGTCGAGCCAAGGAGGGCAGCTCCTCGGTTAGGCCCCCTCTCCCCAGGGGGGCCAGCATGCGGCCAAAACCGCAGTGCAAAGACTGACCTGGGGCTCTCTCGCCGAGGTCGCTCCAGGCGCCCTCACACCTCGCGACCCCAGGGGGAGGGGGACACCCTTCCCAGCAGAGGAAGGAGGGGGGAGGAGGAAGCGCTCTGAGCCACTCACGCCCAGATGGCTGGTGGGGAGTAGCACCCCGTCCCCCAGGAGGCCAAAATGTTGCCAAACCCTTGGTGCACTTACTGATTGTGGCACTCTCGCGGAGGCCACTTGGGGCGTCTTGGGTGCCTTTAGGGGGGCTCTTGGGGCCTCTTGGGGGTCTCTGGGGAGCCTCGCGGGCATCTTGGAAGCCTCTTGGGGCCCAGGGCATCTCTTGGGGCCGTCTTGGACCACCCTTGGGAGCCCTGTGGGCCATCTTGGGGCCATCTTTGAGGAGATCGATCAGAGGAGGGGAGCTCCTCAATTCCCCCCCCCACCCCCCCAGGAGGCCAACATGTGGCCAACGCCTCACTCACATTGCTGTTTTTGGCCTTCTCGCCGAGGCCTCTTGGGACGTTTTGGGTGCCACTATGGGGGCTCTTGGGGCCTCTTGGAGGTCTCTTGGGAGCCTCTTGGGGGCATCTTGGGAACCTCTTGGGCGCCACTTGGTGCATCCTGGGCACCTCGTGGGGCCGTCTTGGACCACCCTTGGGAGCCTCGGGGCCATCTTGAGACGATATCGGAGGAGAACCGATCAAATGGAGCGGCCGTAGTAAATTAGCCTCACCCCAGGGGGCCAACATGCGGTCACCACCGTAGTAAACTCATTGATTCGGGCTTCCTCGCCGAGGTCATCTTGGTCGCTCTTACGATTCGCGCAACCTCCCGTCCAGGTCCAGGTCCAGGGGTAGGGGGTAGGTGGATGGGGTCAAGACACCCTCCCCGCCCGCACGCCGTCTCGCTCACTCCAGCCCGCCTTCCCACCACATAAGTAGCACCCGAGCCGCAGCGTGTTCAGCGGTAGTCTTTGGATGGGCAGCTAATGGGAACCAACACAGACCCATGTGTGCAACGCTGGGGCGAGGTGCGCCAGGCGTGCCAGGCGCGCCACGCGCGCCAGGTGCGCCAGGCACCCCTGTGGCCGAAGCGTGCCGGGCGCGACTGGTGCTCCAGATGCGCCACGTGATCCACGCGCGCCATGTGTGCATCATGCTCCAGCCGCGCCAGGTGCGCCACGTTCGGGGCACGCGCAGACTGTGCCAGGTGCGCTTACACACGTGGCAGTACACATCGGGAAACGTGTCGGCCCCCACCACCTTTGTCCAAAAACTAGTGCGCAATCGCGGCGGGATGGCCATCATAGCGTCTGGTGGGCTTGCACATCGCTTGCAATATGCCAGCACCCCTGCTGTCCCAAACCATTGCACAGTGACCGCGGGGTGCCAGCGCATGATCCAGATTTTGCCTCGAATTGGATTTGGTAACGTTCCCGACCATCCTGTGTTTTTGGGTCCGCGTTTTGAAGAGATGGTCCCCGCGTTCGTCTCCTCTCCTCGCCTCTCCTCTCCTCTCCTCTCCTCTCCTCTCCTCTCCTCCCTCCTCCTCCTCTCCTCTCTCTCTCTCTCTCCTCCTCTTCCTCTCCTCTCCTCTCCTCTCTCTCTCTTCTCCTCTCCTCTCCTCTCCTCTCCTCTCCTCTCCTCTCCTCTCCTCTCCTCTCCTCTCCTCCTCCCCCTTCTCCTCCTTTCGTCTCCCCCTCATTTTGGAACACCCCTCACACGTTTCGTGGCCCCAGAGGAGCTCCACCTAAGATCCCAGCGGCGCAGTCCGCATGGATACGGAGCTCCACCTAACGTCCCAGTGGCGCAGTCCGCATGGCGGCGCCGCCCCATTTTGTCACACTCGTCACACGTTTCGTGGCCCCATAGGGAGCTCCACCTAACGCCCCAGTGGCGCAGTCCGCATGGCGGCGCTGCCCCATTTTGGCACCCCACTCACACGTTTCGTGGCGCCATAGGGAGCTCCACCCAAGATCCCAGTGGCGCAGTCCGCATGTCGGCGCCGACTCGATTTTGCCCCCCCGCCCTCACACTTTTCGTGGCCCCAGAAGGGGCTCCACCTAAGGTTCCAGTGGCGCAGTCCGCATGTCGGAGCCGTCCTATTTTGACACACCCCTCACACGTTTCGTGGCCCCATAGGGAGCTCCTCCCTGTCCCATTTCGGCGCGCTCTTCATGCGCTTCGTGGCCCCATAAGGAGATCAATCGAAGGCGATACTACTAACAACGACGGTACTCCCAACTGCGTATGGTTGGGTCCTTCGCCAGGCTAATTGTTGGACACGGGTGCTGGCCCTGCGCGCAACGGGCAATCTGCGGGCACCCCCGCCGTCCCTGTGAAACAGTAATGCAACGTGCTGACCCACAATTTTGACCCAGTGGATTATTGAATCGCTTCGCTCATTCCGCCGGCCCGTGATATGGCATCGCTGGTTTTTGTCTGTGTGTTCGTTGCCCATGTTGCGCTCTTGGGGGCGGGTGTCGTTCGGACGCGTTGCGTGGGGAGTTTTGATGGTGAAGCAGTTCCTGGGGGTCGTCTCTCGATGGGGCGAAATAGAGTCGTCGTCAAGATGCTTCTTTGGGGGGCCTCTTGGGGTCTGTTGAGAGGCCGTTCGGGGGCGCCTGGGAGACATGTTTGAAGCCTTCTGGGGCTTCTTTTGGGCCTCCTGGGAGTCTCCTGGGGCCTCTTGGCGACATCTTGGGGCCTCTTGGAGGCCTCTTGGGGCCTCTTTGGGACCTCCTGGGCGCCTTCTGGGACGGAGGGCTCCATTTTTGAGTTCTCGGTATCCCTCCTGAGTCCCTCTTGGGCCCGTCTTGGGGCCTCTTGGTCCGTCTTGGGCGGCACTTGGGCCGTCTTGAGGGCTCTCTTGGGTCGTTTCGGCGCCGTCTTGGGAGCTTCGTGGGCCGTCTTGGAGCGGTCTTGGGGGCCTCTTGGGCCGTCTTGGAGCGTCCGGAAGCCGAAAAAGCCAGAACACAAAAACATCGAAAAAACCAATGAAAAATCAACGATTTTGGCCTCTTGGGGCTCTCTTCGGAGGCCTCTTGGAAGGCTCTTGGGGCGTCTTGGAGGCCTCTTGGGCTGTCTTGGGGGCCTTTTGGGCCGTCTTGGGGTCATCTTCGGCGTCTTCGAGCGCTCTTTGGGCGTCTCGGGGGCCTCTTGGGCAGTCTTGGGGGCCTCTTGGGGCACTCTGAGCGCGCTCTGGGGAGCCTGAGAGGCCGCACCCAGAAGGAAAACCATCTCTGAGTAGACTTGGTCGGGCGGCGGTCGGGCGGCGGTCGGGCGGCGGTCGGGCGGCGACCGGGCGTTGGTCGGGGTACTTTTCGCCGGGGGACCCCCAGGGGCCGCCCCGCGCGCGCGAACTAGAAATACTGTTAATACTGTTAACCAGTTACCGGAGATCTTAGCACGCCCTGGCCCGTTGGGCCGGCGAATTCATGTTTACGCCAACCTGTGGCGTCGGGCCCTCGTTTTGAAGAGGCAGCGCCCCGCGTCCCTCCTCCTTCCTTCCTTCCTTCCTTCCTGCCATCCTTCCTTCCTTCCTTCCTTCCTTCCTCCCTCTTCGCCCTCCTCCCTCCTCCGCCTCCTTGCTTCTGCCCTCCGCACGTACCTGTTTCGGCACACCCCTCACACGCTTTGCGGCCCCATGGGGGGCTTCACCTGAGGCCCCAGTGGCGACGTTCCCATGCGTCCGCGCCACCCATCTTTGGCACACCCCTCACACGGTTCGTGGCCCCATAGGGAGCTCCACCTAAGGCCCCAGTGGCGACGTTCCCATGCGTCCGCGCCACCCATTTTGGCACACCCCTCTCACGGTTCGTGGCCCCATATGGGGGCTCCACTTAAGGCCCCAGCGGCGACGTTCCCAGGCGTCCGCGCCACCCATCTTCGGCACACCCATCACACGGTTCGTGGCTCCATAGGGAGTTGCACCTAAGGCCTCAGCGGCGACGTTCCCATGCGTCCGCGCCACCCATTTCGGCGCACCCCTCGCACGGTTCGTGGCCCCATAGTTCCACCTGAGGCCCCAGTGGCGACGTTCCGATGCGTCCCCGCCACTCATTTCGGCGCACCCCTCGCACGGTTCGTGGCCCCATAGGGAGCTCCACCTAAGGCCCCAGTGGCGACGTTCCCATGCGTCCGCGCCACCTATTTTTGGCACACTCTTCGCACGGTTCGTGGCCCCACAGGGAGTTCCACAAGGCTCTAGTGGCGACGTTCCCATGCGTCCGTGCCACCCATTTCGGCGCACCCTTCACACGATTCCCTGTCCCTACAGGGAGCTCCACCTCAGGCCGCAGCGGGCGCGGCCACATGCGTCTGCCGCACCCATTTCGGCGCACTCCTCGCACGGTTCGTGGCCCTATAGGGAGCTCCACCTGAGGCCCCAATGGCGACGTTCCCATGCGTCCGACCGACCCATGTCGGCACACCCATCACACGTCTCGCATCCCCATAGTAAGCTCCACCGAGGGAGGAGGGAGGAGGGAGGAGGGAGGAGGGAGGAGGGAGGAGGGAGGAGGGAGGAGGGAAGAGGGAGGAGGGAGTAATTTCGTTCGGCACACCCTGCGCACGCTTCGTGTCTGGCCTAGGGGGAGCTCCGCCGAAGATTTTCGCAGGCGTCCCACCCGAGAGTGCTGCCTGCACTGCCCCGCGCCTCGTTCTTCTTGCGGCGCGCTGCCCATGAGAGCAGAGGGTACAGCCGGACCAAGGTATAAGATCGAGGTCGGTTCGGGGAGGGTGCCCTAGTGTTCTTCGTGTTTGTTGGATGCTCTTGTGCATCCTGGGGAGGGTACCCTTGGATGTTCTGTGTGGTTGGGCTGGCGGAGGGTCTCAAGTTCTTGAGGGATGTTCTTCTGTCCTAGGTCCGACCGTATACCGCGTGCGCTATTCGGGGTTTGCGTGCCCTCCTCCTTCGTATCATCTCCCTCGCGGTTCTTGCAGCTGCATATGGTCGGGTCTCTCGTCGGACTGATTTTTGAAAGGGGTGGTGGGGGAGGGGGGGCCTTCACTGGTCCTGGTTGGTTGCCTGCCGCCTTGGGGAGGGGGTGTTCACTAACAGGATCCAGTGGGAAACCTTTCCCCGAGGGGGGAAAAGGAAGATGGAAGGGGAAACCTGTTAAGCCACTCACGCCAAGGAGGGCTTGTGGAATGTTGGGAATCCTGGAACTCGTGTGTCTATTTAGCAGTGCCTCCCTGGGCCACTTTTGGAGGCGTCAGAGCAGAGGCACGTGCCGCTGCCGCTGCTCTCTTGTTTATCGTATCTGCCTTTTGGGTCCTCCCGGGGCCTCTTCGCTTCGATTGGCAGAAAGCTGTATGCACATGAAACTCAGGAGGGAAAAAAACACACAGACACAATTAATCTGCGATTCCCAGAAAATTTGGGAAAATATGGGAAGTGGGGGGGAAGACAAAAACCCAGAAAATATAGGAAAATATGGGGAATCATTTTATTTGTGTGTATTTATTTGTGTGTCCCAGTTTCCCTTCAGAAACGTTCGACGGTCCGCGCAGATGTCTTAGATCGGCTCTTGCCCCCCCCCCCCCCGGCAGCGCCTCCGGCGCCGCCCGTGGCGCGCTCCGGGGTCCGGCGTCGACCCGAGAAGTCAGCGCGGGCCGCGGGAAGTTCAGGTTCATGTCAAGGCCTGCTCCTTTCTCTTCGGGCCTCCTGGAGGTCTCCTCGTCGCCACGGCTGAAGTCGCCCCGAAATCTTGGTCAGGTCGCACCTGGGGAGCGGCCCGCAGAGCAGGAGTATGCAGTCGGACCGAGGTATAAGATTAGATCGAGGTCGCCCAGAGTTCTTCATGTTTGTTGGATGCTCTTGTGCACTTTGGGGAGGGTACCCCTGGATGTGCTGTTTGTTTTGGCCGGCGGAGGTCTCATGTTCTTGGATCGTGTTCTGCTGGCCTAGGTCCGACTGAATCGGGGGCGGAAAAGAGGGGGGTGATGACTAGGGGTGGGTGGGTATCATGGCGTGGGCCATGATTTTTCCTCAGATTTCATGGCGCCTCTTCTTATTTCAATACGTCCCCGGCTCCCCCATGGGCCGCGCACATGCCGCCGGCCATGATTTGCACCCCCCCCTCTTGGACGCCCCCCTCTTTGCCGCCCCCCGACTGGAGGCATTTTTCGCTTCCCCAGAGGCGGGCTCCCAGAGAAGCGACATCCTCCGCAACGGCCTGATCCTGCTCGGCGCCGGGGCTGTCGGCCTCCAGCTGCAGCTGAGCAAAGGCCGGGCGTTGCCAGGGGCGCCCCCCCAGGCCTCCAAGGTAGGGCTCATCTCGATGCCTCCTCCCCCTCCTCCTCCTCCTCCTCCTCCTCCTCCTCCTCCTCCTCCTCCTCCTCCTCCCGATGCACTTCGGCCTGGGATTCCGATCTGGGTTCCGATCTCTTCACGGACGGAGGCCCACTGGCCTGCCGACTTCTGCCGATTCGATTTTCTCGACTCGGCTGCCGATTTCTGCCGATCCGATTCATTTCGATCGCCGATCCGATTTACCGATTCGATCCTGGGCTCTCCTGCCAAGGGGGGAAGGCCCGACTTGGAGCTGGGAGGCAGCTGGGGGGTCCTGAGCTGCCGTGGACCCCAGAAGGCGGTCAGCAGGGGGGGGGAGAGGAGGCCAATTCCGCTCACAGTCGGTCCCCGGATCCCTCCGAGGGTCCAGCTATATAGCAGCTCTTCGCCCCAGATCTGTGTCCCACAGCCTCGGGGCCCCGAGGACGGCCCGGAGGCCGAGAAAGGGGGGAGAGGAGGCCAATTCCGCTCACAATTGGTCCCCGGATCCCTCCGAGGGTCCCTCTATGGCAGTTTTTGTTCACCCCAGACCTGTTTCCCACAGGCTCCGTGGGCCCCGAGGACGGCCCGCGGGGGCCGAGAAAAAAACAATCAAGCGCCTTCCGAGGCCAGCGCCTCGAGCCTGCCCGCGCCTCCCGCTGGCCAGAGCCAGTGCTGGGGCGACCTCGGGCCCCCCGACGGCTCCAAGCCCCCAGGCCTCCAAAGCTCGAGGAGGAGGAGGAGGAGGAGGAGGAGGAGGACGAGGAGGAGGAGGAGGATGAGGAGGAGGAGGAGGAGAAGCCCTGGCCTTAATGGCACAGTGGAGACGTGTCCTCGCTCAGGCCACCGCCTCTGCATTCGGGGTCACGACTCGGCGCGGTGTGGTTCGACACGCGTGCAGGAAACGAGCCTGGATCCCTGATGTTTTTTCCCCTCCCAACTTGGGTCCCCCCTCGAAGGGTCCAGTGCTAATCATCCAAGGACCCAAGAGAGACCTCTAAGAGACCCAAGCGCTGGATGGAGACACAAGAGCTGGATGGAGGCCCAAGTGCTAGCCCGAGGACCTCCAAGAGACCCAAGAGCTGGATGGACTGCTGCTGGGGGCCGTGCGCTCGTGTGGGGGCCGCCCGGGGGGGGGGCGTCTCCTCGACCGCGCGCGCCTTGGAAGCGGGCCGTGGCCTGCCAGATCTGCACGGGCCCCTGGGAGGCTTCAAGTTGAATTCTAGTAACACGCATAATGAGGCAAAGGGGAATCACAATACGAACGAGAGCCCTGATAAGGGCGACCATATGTATAACACTACGCGTAACACGAAACGCCATACTGATCACACCAATGCTGGTACAACTGATCGTACCATTCCAAACGCGCTAGGAACAGCATTTCTAATGCGGACAATACCAGTAAGACGAAACAGCATTTTAGTAAGACGACACACCCACACACTGATACGGGCAACATTTGTTCAATCAACACTATCAGTTATCAGACGAACACTTGTCAGCATACGTATCATATTTACCTTGTGACGTACCCAGCCAACTTGCATCAAGTGTCAGGATGAGTATGCCCAAACCTGCCAGGTCAATGACAGTGCAGTCGCTGTTATCTGTTGTGCAAGCTACACGGGATGCGCTCACGTGGCACGATTCACAGGGCACCAGCAGAAGGACGAGGAACGAAGGCCCAGGCTTGAGGAGGACATGGGGGCGGGAACGAAAGGCAAGATGGGGGCCGACCCGTCAGCGCAGCAGCAGCAGAAGGAAAGTGGCAGGGGGCAGAGGACGACTACGAAAGTGACGGGAGGAGACCGACGAGTGTTGCTTTTGTCGGTAGTACGCTAAAGATGCAGCGTTGCCTGCGCCATGTCGCCGCGGCGCTCCGCAAAATGATGGAACTTGCTTGTAGTTCGTGCAAGAAGCGGGCGAGGTCTAGCTCGTCCGCCAGCTTCCTTGCTTCCTTCCTGCATTAGTCGGTGCGGGAGCTAAACGCTAGAAGACGTCCCGCTTGGTCTAAGGTCGGCCCGCGACAGCGCCCAGGTGGACCCCCAAGCAACCTTCGAACGTGGCGACAACTTCGCATACCGCAGCCCCACAGGGATGGCGAGGTCTAATCTGAGTCTGCGTAGCACGTCACTCCGCTGGACCCCCCCAAAGCACGATCCTGACGACAGTTTCGCATATCGTAGTCCCACAGGGAGGGCGAGGTTTAATCTGAGTCTGCGTAGCACGTCACTCCGCTAGACCCCAGCTGCCTTCGAAAATGGCGACAGTTCCGCACTTCGCAACCCCGCAGGGATGGCGAGGTCTAGTCTGAGTCAGCGTAGCACGTCATTCCGCTGGACCCCCAGAAGCCTTCGAAAGTGGCGACCCTTTCGCAGAGCGAAGACCCTCGGGGATGGCGAGGTCTATTCTGAGCCTGCGTAGCACGACCCCCCAGCAACTTTCGAGAGTGGCGATCGTTCCGCAGATAGCACGCGCGAGCAGTGCTCTGTTCAAGACGGGTGCCCAGCGCAAGAGGGTGGGAACGAAGGGCGGGAAAACGACGCGTGGGGGGGGCCGAGCCGTCAGCGAGGCAGCAGTAGAGGCAATGTGGCAGGGGGCAGAGGACGATTACGAAAGAGACCGCAAGAGACCGAGTTTTTTTTTTTTTTTTTTTTTTTTTTTTTTTTTTTTTTTTTTTTTTTTTTTTTTTTTTTTTTTTTTTTTTTTTTTTTTTTTTTTTTTCTGTGATCAGCTAAACATGCAGCGCTGCCTGCGCCGTGTTGCCGCGGCGCTCGGCAAACTTATCCGTGAGGGCTTCGCCCCCTGCCGCCGGCCCCCCCTCTCTCGGAGAATGGGCCACGGAAGGGCGAAGTCATGAGGCTCTGGCTCTGCCGTGAAGCAGTGCCGGGACCAATTTGTTTTTCGACCCTGACCCTGCCGATCTGCGTGAGGGGTGCCGCCGGATTTCAGACATGTGGCAAATCCCCTTCTGCTTTCGGACCCTGACCCTACGGATCTGCATGGGGGGTGCCACATGATTTGAGACATGTTTCGAATCCTATGTGTTTTTGGACCCTGGCCCCGCCGATTTGTTTGAGGGGTGCCACCGGATTTCAGAAATGTGGCAAATTCTTTGTGTTTTTGGACTCTGACCCCGCCGATCTGCGTGAGGGGTGCCACCGCATTTCAAAAATGCGGAAAATCCCATGTGTTTGTGGACCCTGACCCCGCCGATCTGCGTGAGGGGTGCCACCGAATTTCAGACATGTGGTAAATCCTTTGTGTTTTTGGACCCTGACCCCGCCGATCTGCATGAGGGGTGCAGGAAATTTCAGAAATGTTTCGAATCCTATGTGTTTTTGGACCCTGACCCCGCCGATCTGCGTGAGGGGTGCCACCGAATTTAAACATGTGACAAATCTCTTGTGATTTTGGACCCTGACCCCGCCGATCTGCGTGAGGGGTGCCACCGAATTTTACAATTCCAGCAAATCCGTATTGTTTTTGGACCCTGACCCCCCCGATCTGCGTGAGGGGTGCCACCGGATTCCAGAAATGTGGCAAATCCCTTGTTATTTTGGATCCTGACCCCGCCGATCTGCGTGAGTGGTGCCATCGAAATTCAGAAATGTGGCAAATCCTTTATGTTTTTGGACCCTGACCCCGCCGATCTGCGTGAGGGGTGCCACCGAATTTCAGACATGTGGCAAATCCCTTGTGTTTTTGGACCCTGATCCCGCCGATCTGCGTGAGGGGTGTTAACTTTCCCGGGGGGTGCTAACCAGGGTGGTTTTCGGCTCCCCCTCCTCGCGCGGACAGTAACAATTTTTTCAGTAGGAAGCAGAAAACAGTATTGTAACAATGGAAACTGGAAACTGGAACTTGTGCAGGGAGCAGCAAGCTTAAGCCTCACAGCCTGATGGCCCCGCAAGGGGGCCGGCGGATTAAATCTGCTTATAATTTGTGCTAAAAGCGAGCGGGGCCTGGTTCGCCCGCCAGTTTCCTTGTTTTTCTGTATTTTTCGGTGTTGGAGTTAAGCACTGGAAGGCGTGTTGTCAGGTTCACTGTCGGCCCGCGACAACGCCCGGGTGGACCCCCAAGCAACCCTCGAACCTGGCGACAATTTCGCAGATCGTAGCCCCACAGGGATGGCGAGCTTTAGGTTTAGTCTGAGTCTGCGTAGCACGTCACTCCGTGGATCCCCCAGAAGCGTTCGTCGACATTGGTGACAATTCCGCAGATCGCAGCCCCACAGTGATGGCGAGGTTTAGTCTGAGTCTGCGTAGCACGTCGTTCCGCTGGACCCTCAGCAGCCTTCGAAAGTGGCGACAGTTCCGCAGATCGTAGCCCCACACGGATGGCGAGGCTTAATCTGAGCTTGTGTAGCACGTCACTCCGCTGGGCCCCCCCTGCAGCCCTCGAAAATGGCAGCAGTTTCGCAGATCGCACGCGCGAGCCGTGTTTTATTCAGAACGAGTACCCAACGCAAGAGGGTGGGAAGGAGGAGGAGGGGCCCGCATTTGGCGACGATCCGCGAAAAGGTAAGAGGCAGGAGGGAAGAGGAGAGGAGGAACGAGGCGGGAAGGAAGGAAGGTCTGCGACCGCAGTGCTCGAATCAAAGCGAGAGCCCACCGCAGGAGGATTGGGAATGATATTCTCGATCGTAAGAAGTTTGCCAATTTTACAAATGTAAATACGTATTGTAATCGTAATGCTACTAGTAAGGGCAACGGCCATATGATCAATACTAGCACAAGAGATTAGTACCAGCATTAATGTGATTACTGTGAAATGCTCATCAGGCACACAATGCACATAAGAGGGATCACCAGGGGAATAACAAGACTAATAAGAATGACAAGAAGAGGTTGGAGACGAAGAAGACGCATACCAGCAATGATACTGCAAGCGAGAAGAAGAACATCCCGAGACCGAGACTCGAAGATCCCCGCGCCCCCCTCCAGCGCCGATCCAGGATGTCCACGCGGACGTCCGACTGTATATGCGTGCGTCGGTCACGCAGGGGCGGTGCGCATGCTCGGAACTCTAGCAGTATAGGGCTCCGTGGCGGGCGCTCTCTGGCCACCAGGCGTTGTGCCACACGTTCGGGTCAGACGTGCGCCCCCAGCAGAGGCACGCAGTCCTGGTGTGCCCCTCTGGGCGTCTTCCTCCTCCTCCTGCTCCTCCTGCTGCTGCTCCTCCTCCTCCTGCTCCTCCTGCTGCTCCTCCTCCTCCTCCTCCTCCTCCTCCTCCTCCTCCTCCTCCTCCTCCTCCTCCTCCTCCACCACCTCCTCCTCCTCCTCCTCCTCCTCCACCACCTTCAGTCTCACCAGGCCCAGCCAGAGGATGCACTCCTCCTCCTCCTCCTCCTCCTCCTCCTGGTCCGACGTGGACGTCCGACCGTCTACTCATGTCTGCGGTAGGTGCTTGTGGTGTCGTCGCGGCGGCCACCCAGCCGCGGGCGTTCCCGGTGGAACGCCGCCGGTGGCCCAGAGTCGGCCCATGATAGAACGATCCGGTGATCGGGAAGTCGCCGATCGGTCAAGGTGGAACGATCCACGCGGCGTCAAAAAGGCCAATGCCGAAGTCGTCACGACACGCACCTGCCTAGTGCCGATCTTCCTTCCACCCGCATTGGAAAGCCTCTTCAGGGAAACGGGCAATGACATAAACATGAAGACTCGGAGGTCCGCGCGGATTTCTCGGGTCGGCGCTGGCGCCCCCCCCCCCCCCCTGGCGCGCGGAGCGCGCCAGGGGCGGCGCCGGAGGCGCCGCCAGGGGGGTCCAGCGCCGATCCGAGGCACCCGCGTGGCCCGCCGAGTTTTTGCCCTTGTGCCGCTGCTCCCTGCCCTGCTCTTGAGCACCCTCGCGCCCCGGGGCGCCCCCGTCGGCGCCCGCGCAGACGCGGAGGAGCGCGAGCGAGCGCGGCGGGCGGCCGAGGAGCGGGCTGCCCGCGAGGGGCTGCTGCCGCTGCTGCCCTTGGCGCTGGTGGCGGGGCTCGCGCTCCCCGGGGCGCTGGCGACCACGAGCCAGGTGGAGCGGAGGACCGGCACGCCGTCGGCGTTGCGCACAGACCACCTCCTCCTCCTCCTCCTCCTCAACTTCCTGCTCCTCCTCCTCCTCCTCCTCCTCCTCCTCCTGTACTTCCTGCTCCTCCTCCTCCCCCCCCTCCTCCTCCTCCTCCTCCTCCTCCTCCTCCTCCTCCTCCTCCTCCTCTACCTCCAGCTCATCCTCCTCCTGCTCCCTGCCACCTCCTCCTCTCCACCTCACACTCCACCTCTAACTTCTGCTCCTGCTCCTGCAGCCTGCTCCTTCTCCATCCTGCTCCTCTCCTTCCTCCTCCACCTCCTCCTTTTCTCCTCGTTCTTCCTCCTCCCTCCTCCTCCTCCTCCTCCTCCTCCCTCCTCCTCCTCGCTCCTCCTCCACCTCTACTTCCTGCACCTCCTCATCCCTGCTCCTCCTCCTCCTGCTCCTCCTCCTCCTCCTCCTTCTCCTCCTCCTCCTCTACTTCCTGCTCCTGCTCCTGCTCCTTCTCCTCCTCCTCCTCCTGCTCCTCCTCCTTTATCCTCCTTTTCCTCCTCCTCCTCCTCCTCCTCCTCCTCCTCCTCCTCCTGCGCGCATTAGGGACGCGCATCAAGAAACCAGATGCGCTTGATCAGGGGCAGCGATAGGGTGGGATAGGCATAGGGGTGGATGCATCGACCCCCAATCGCCCATTGATCGCTGATAGGGGCCCCATAGCCCCAACCCACCCGCCCAGGAACGTTCGGATTCACCATCGGGGGCCTATTGCCGATCTATCGGCGATGTATCGCCGATTCCAGGTCGATGATTCCCCGCCTATGCCAGTCACCCCCTGTCGTTGCCCCTCACCCTCAGGGGTTGGGAGCCGTCTGCGGGTCTTGGGTGGTCCAGCCCTGGTTCCGGCCAGCAGGAGGGGGAGGGCATGTTCGAGGTTCTGTGCTCGGGAGTTTTTTTTTGGTTTATATGTATTTATAAATACACAATATATACCTTTTTCGGCCTCCTGGGCTCGCTTTCGAGCCCCTGGGACCGTGAAAAATGGATCCGGTGTGGAAAACTGCACCAGACGCGCCCTGGGGGTCCGGGGAGCGATTTTGACCAGATGTGGCCTCATCTGTGAGAAAACATAGTGTGAAAGCAAAACAATGGACAAAACCACACACATACCTGTTTTTAATGCACTTTTTCCACAAACACTGGTTGTGTTTTTTTCCGCAGTGTTTCTTTTCCTCTGTGCGTGTCTTTCCACCCCCCCTCGTCGATTCCTTGAGGTCTCGACCAGTTCAGACCCCCGGACCGCCCCCAGCCCAGAGGTAGCTCCAGGCATGGCCTCAACATGCAGGCACCCCAGGGTATTTTAGGATGTGGCCTCAGCACCTCCTCCTGCTCCTCCTCCTCCTCCTGCTCCTTCTCCTCCTCCTCCTCCTACTCCCCCTCCTTTTCCTTCTCTCCCTCCTCCCGCACCCTCCTCCTCCTCCTCCTCCTCTCCCTCCTCCTCCTCCTCCTCCTCCTCCTCCTCCTCCTCCTCCTCCTCCTCCCCGCCCCCAGCGGCCCACGCGGGGCGCTCCGCGCACCAGGCCTGGGGTGCTGGAGTGCGCCTTGGGCTACCCCGTGGGTGCCCGCAGCTCTGAGACTTTCTAGGCCTCCCAGATGGGGTCCGAGTAGCAAGGGCTCCCAGGAGGGCGCGAAGTTATTCGCGCTTCGCGCTTCGCCGTCCTCCTTCCTCCTCCCCCTCCTCCTCGTCCTCCTCTTCTCCCCCTTGGGGGGCGGCGCGAGAGCGCGAAGTTATTCGCGCTTCGCGCTTCGCGCAGCGCGAAGCGCGAACTTAGGAGCCCTTGGTAGATGGGGTTGGCGGCCGGCGCCGCATCGCCGATGCATCGGCCATGCGCCGATGCGGATTCCGATTTTCCCCACGCCGACGCCGCCGATGCATCGCCGGCGTCGCGGGTGCATCGCCGGTGCATCGCCGATGCATCGCGGATACATCGCCGATGCATCGGCGATGCGGCGCGATCCTCCGACCCATCTACTCCGACCCCATCCTCTAGACTTGAACTGTCAGTGCGCAGCCCCGAAGCCCTGCCGACGAGGATCAGGCAATCGAAGGAGGACGCCAAGATGGAGAAGGTACGGCACCACCCAAACATGCTCATACGCTTATACCATAGCACCCCGCAGATGCGGATAAGAGTGAGGGTGTGGTAGGGACGTCGGCAGTCTGCGAGACTCTGGAGAAGCCCGCCGCAGGCGCCAGAGTTTCACAAATTATACAACGAGCCCGCCGCAGGCGCCGATTTTTTCGTTAAACTGATGTGGGCAGGTCGCGGGTGGGTCGTGGGAGGTGGAGGCGGAGGCGGAGGCGGAGGCGGAGGAGGAGGCGGAGGAGGAGGAGAGGAGAGATGGAGGAGGAGGAGGAGGAGGAGGGGGAGGGGGTAGAGGAGGGGGATGGGAGGGGAGGGAGGGAGGGGGAGGGGGGAGGGGGGGAGGCGGAAGAGGGGGTCGCGGCTGGGTCGCGGGGTGGGTCGCGGGGTGGCTCGCGGAGTGGGTCGACGACAGACAAACAAACTACCAGCAGCGCAACGAGCAGAGTCCCCACCCCACGGAGATCCCCACCTCGGCCCCGCGCACCCGGGGACGACGAAGGGCCGTGCGGCCCCCCCGCGCTGACCAGACGGTGTGTAGAGGCCACGCCCCGGCGACACGCGCGCTCGGAGGTCTCTTCCGGTGTAAGTCGGGAGGAAACAAGAACACGCACAGGCACAATGAATCGACGACTCCCAGGGCCCCTTTATCTGTGTGTATCTGACTGTGTGTCCCAGGGCCCCTTCGGTAAGCTGCGTGGCGGGCACTTTCTGGCCACACCGCTCGGGAAACCATATGCCACAAGATTGCTGCACTCGAAGAAGAACCAATAACATATAGGCATAAACTTTTGGCGCTTCGCGCGGTCTTCTCGGATCGCGCTGGCCCCCCCCCCCCCCCCCCCCCCTGGGCGGCGCTTCTGGCGCCGCCCCTGGCGCGCTTCGCGCGCCAGGGAGGGGGGTCCAGCGCGGATCCAAGAAATCCGCGCGGAGCGCCAAAAGTGTATGTTCATGTTTTTGTTGTTGTTCTTTTTCTATGTAGATCTGTTCGTGTAGGACGTACGCTTCCAACACCAGCATATGGTATGTCCGCCAGCGTCCCGAAGGTGCTCGGCTCCATGTTCTCGCGCCGTTACCTTGGGAAGCGGACCTACGACAGCTGAGCCACCCTGTGCGAACGCCGCTCGTGCGCTTAGCGGTGTGCCCGGGGAGGAACGTGAGAGGAAGCGGGCCTTCTCAGAAGGCGGCGGGGCTTTTCAGAAGCCCTCGCGCCCTCAGAAGTTTTTTTGCGTCATCGGAGAAGGCTCAGATCCAGGCTGTGCAAGTTGTTCACAACGGGTGTGTTCCCCCGACTTTGGGCCCCTGGACCCTCACGTATCGATCCGTTTCGAAACATGTTTCAGCAGGATGGAGTCCATGGCTCTGGTGGTGACTTTTGGCGGTACTGCAGTTCTTGGGCAACGTCATGTGAGCGTTTTTGGTCCTCCTCCCCAGGGCAACTCCCCGGGGTGGAGTCCAGGCCTTCCCCACCCTGGGTAATGCTAACGATCGTACTGGGGGGGGGCGGCCTGGCACCCCTCTACAGTCGGGGCGCTGAAGAAGGAACCTTTGTCGTTGGGGAGGGGCTCAGTGTTCCTTGATCGTTTCACAGTTTTCCTTGGGTTTTCCATTGGAAATAGAAGTTTTACTTAGGGGAAAAAAGGGGTCTCGTTTCTTATTTAGGGTTTCTTAGGTCAACGCCCCGACTGTCAACGATCGTACAGTCGGGGCCCTGAAGAAGGAACCCTTTTCATTGGGGAGGGGCTCCGCGTTCCTTAAGTGTTTCACAGCTTGCCTCGGGCTTTCCTTATGCTTTCGATCGGAAATCGAAGGTTAACTTATGGAAAAAAGGGGCCTCGTTCCTTATTTAGGGTTCCTTGGGTCAACGCCCCGACTGTACATGCTGTGGTGCACACAGGGGCTTGATGCGCCCGTGGCGCGCACGCACCCTGGCGGGCGCACGCCGCGGCCGCCGTCACTTGCCGCTACCCTCCCGCCCAGACCCCGCCCTCCCCCCCCGCGGGTGGCGACCGCGGTCCGCGGGACAGGGAAACCAGCGCGCACGACCGCTGGGGAGGCTCCGAGGGAGCTCCTCGGAAGGGCCCCCCCCGGCCTCCCGCGACGAGGGAGCAGCTCACGCTCATACCCACAGGAGGGTCGGAAGGGAGGGGGACTGGCCATGGGTATGGGGGCGAGTCGTCGGACCCTGGGGGGAGCTCCCGTTCGAGCGGGGACCCCCATCCGACAACACGCGCCCATGGCCTCCTCTGCCCCCCCTATGGGTATGGGTGCGTGTTGTTCGATCGTCACCCCGAGCCTGCGGAGCAGGCCCGCCCCCTCTCGCCGCCCCCCCCCCCCCCCCGCGGCCCTCGTGGGCGCGCCGGCGCGTCCTGCGCTCCTGGGGTTACGTCGGGCCTGTCCCCCTAGAGGGGGATCCTCGACGAAAAATAAGAAACACCGCAACACATAGTCAAATCATAGTCCCCAAACAGTCTGGGGACTATTTTGGGGGTATTTTTTTAAACCTTTTTGGGGTATTTTGGGGGTATTTTTTTATATTTTTCGTCGAAAATCCCCCTGTAGGGGGGCACGCCCGACATAATCTGGGGGGCCAGCGGCTCGGGGGCGGGGCCGAGCCCGGAGGGCGCGCGGCGTAGGCCTCGAACCTCTCGAGAGGCCCGAGGCAGCGGCTGGCCGTGGCTTTCGGCCTCGCGGGGGGGGCCTCGCGAGGGGCCCCCCCGGGGGCCGTCCGAAGGGCCAGGGCGCGGGGAGGAGGAGGAGGAGGAGGAGGAGGAGGAGGAGGGAGGAGGAGGAGAGGGAGGAGGAGGAGGAGGAGGAGGAGGAGGAGGAGGAGGAGGAGGAGGAGGAGGAGGAGGAGGAGGAGGAGGAGGAGGAGGAGGAGGAGGAGGAGGAGGAGGAGGAGGAGGAGGAGGAGGAGGAGGAGAGGAGGAGGAGGAGGAGGAGGAGGAGGAGGAGGAGGAGGAGGAGGAGGAGGAGGAGGAGGAGGAGGAGGTGAGGGGCTGGCGCCGGGGAGGAGGTCCCCCGGGGGCCAGACCTCCGGGGGCCCCGTCTGGAGGAGCTCATGGCGTTGGATCGGGGGCTCCCGAACGGGGTGGTGACCACACCGTGTGGTGAGTCGGTGGGGATTCGGGGTCACGGCACAGTTTTGGGACTTGGGTCGTTCTCCGAGGATGTCTCGGGCGACTGGAGCCTCCAGGGTCCCAAAACCGTGTGGTGACGGACCGTGCGGTGAGGTCTTTGCGGATTTCGAGGTCACCGCCGGGTCTGTCACCACACGGTTTTGGGACACCCAATTGGATGTCTGGGATCATGATGTTCGAACCTGCTTCAGCCTTGATCACCAGAGAATGTCGAGCAACACGAAAATATACCGAAACTGGAGGGTCTTCACGTGTCGGGCCCCGGGAGGCGAAACTCGTTCGACACCGTTTCGATACCTTTCGGGGTGCTCGGCACTATTTCTGGGCCGTGGTCCTTACGTACGATGGGAGCAACGTCGGTCTGGGAAGGGGAGGGGGGGGGGAGAAGTGTGCTTTTTTTCGGGCCCCAAAGGCCCCCTCTTGGGGCCCTACAGGGCCCCTCGAGGGGCCCCCGAGGGCCCCTGTGCCGCAGCCCTCGCTCTGCCGACCCACGCGTCGCGTGGGTAGAGGTTGCCGTGCGTGGCGCCGCCCCGCGTTTTCCCAGCCGGCAGTCGGCCACTGGGGCGTGCGCCCGCCGGGTTTTGCCTCCCCTGCTGGATCGGAGCGCCCTCCTGACCCTCGTCGTTCTCCCCCTCCTCCCCGCCTCCCGAAGCGGGACAAAGCCACATCACGGCAGACTCGTAAGTTGAAGTCGTGCCTGTCCCCCTACAGGAGGAATATTCTGAAATAGGCAAAAAATAGTCAGGGGACGATTATTCTAGCATGTTTTGAGTATTTTTGAAATATCTTTTGACTATTTTTATTTTTTGCCCAAAATCAGCCTCTAGGAGGACAGGACCGACCCAATCGTGAGTCCGCGCTGGAGTTCCTGGAGGGGGAGGGGGCTCCCTCGCTCTCTCTGCGCCCTGCCCTCCTCCCCCTCTCCCTCCTAATTGCTCCTCCGGATCCCCTGCTGCCCCTCCCCCTTTCCCCCTCCCTGCCCCTCCTGCGCCCTTCTGCTCCTCCAGCCTTTGGATTTTCCAGCCTACTTTAGCCGTGACCACCAGAAAGAATTTCCAGCCCCCAGAAAGTTCCGAAACTCAAGGGTTTTCACGTGTCGGGCCCTGGGCGACATTCGTCCGACACTGTTTCGACACTCTTTCGTAAATACGATGGGAGCAACATAACTCCAGCCCCATCCGCTGCTCCTGCTGCTGCTCCTCTTGCTTCTCCCGCCTCCCATCCCCCTCCTCCGCTCGTCCTCCCGGTCGTCCTGCCCCCCCTCTTCGTGCCCGTCGTCCTCCTCCCCTCTCCTCCCCTCTCGTCCCGCCTGTGCGGCTGCTGCTCATCACCCGTTCGCCTTCGTGCTCGTGGCGTCTCCGTCACCTCACGTTTAAGTCGGGCCTGTCCCTCTACAGGAGGAATGTCCGAAAGTAGTCCAACAATAGCCCTGGAGAGGATGCTTCGAGTACTTTTTTGACCACGTCGGAGTCTTTTTGGAGTACGTTTTAGTTTTCCGTCGAAACTCGGCCTGCAAGGGGACATGCCCGACCAGACCTCATGCCCTGCTCCTCCCCATCCACGGCCGACGTCACCCGTCCCCGGGAGCTCCGGCCTGGAAGTCTTCAGGGGCGGAAAAGAGGGGGGTGATGACTAGGGGGGGTGGATATCACGGCGTGGGCCATGATATCTCCCCAGCTCTCATGGCGCCTCTGCTTATTTCATTACGTCCCAGGCCCCCCCGCTGGGCCGCGCACGTGCCGCCGGTCATGATCTGCACCCCCCCCTCTTGGACACCCCCCTTTTTCGCAGGCCCAGAAGTTGACACCAACACCAAGATCGGCGGTGTGCCTCCACCGAGGGAAGACGATCCCGATCTCGGCGGTGGTGGTCATATTCTGGCGTCCAAGGTGGCCAAACTATTACCACCCACACCGAAATCTAGGATCATCTCCCCCCTGCGGAGGCAACCCCCTGTGTTGGTGTTGATGCCAATCTCTAGGCCGCCAACTCTGAGGAGGAGGAGGAGGAGGAGGAGGAGGAGGAGGAGGAGGAGGAGGAGGAGGAGGAGGAGAAGCAGGAGGAAGGGGCCTCTTGGACACCCCCCTCTTGGCCGCCCCCGGGAGCTCCGGCCTGGAAGGCTGGCAGCGCGGTCGAGCCGTCGGCCCCCCACGGCCTCGGCACGCGCCGCGCCGCAAGTTTGTAAGTAAGCCTGGCGCCGCGGTGACCTCGCCGCTCTCGCGAGGAGCAGGAGGCTCAACATCAGCATCATCAGCATCATCAGCATCGTCATCGTCGGCACCATCATCAGCATCATCATCACCATCCTCATCCTCTTCCTCATCCTCATCCTCGTCCTCATCCTCATCCTCATCCTCGCAGGAGGTCCGAAGGCAACAGTCGATCACGTCAGGGCGTTCCCTCTCGGGGGCGGAGAAGAGGGGGGTGATGACTAGGGGGGGGGGTGGACATCATGGCGTGGGCCATGATGTTTCCCCAGGTCTCCTGGCGCCTCCTCTTGTTTCATTACGTCCCTGGACCCCCCCGCTGGGCCGCGCACATGCCGCTGGTCATGATCTGCACCCCTCCCTCTTGGACACCCCCTCTTGACCATGCCCCCCTCGAGTCGATCACGTCAGGGTGTTCCCTTGGCTTTTCCTTCCGCCTTTCGTCGCT
>CAUYUJ010008715.1:0-10000 GCA_963575745.1 Prorocentrum cordatum | reverse complement strand
GTCAGTGGAACTTCCTCAGAAGCCAGTTCAGATCCTGGCGGAGAGGTCAATTACCGAGGCCAGCTCCAAGGTCTCGGCCCTGCTCAAATAGATGTTCAGTCTTTTGTGGCCGATGAAGTTAGCGGAACGTCAGTGGTGTAGTCGCGCGCGACGTCTTGCGCTCGAGATGCGCATGCTCATCGAGCAGTGCAACTGCATTCTCTCCAGAAGCATCACGGGCAAAGGTATCCAGACATAGGAATGTCTCATCGAGGTCACGGACGCTCAAGTGGACCAGGTTCTCTTGGGCGGAAGAGGACAGATTTCATGCAGTCTTACTGGGTCTCCATTTGGGGCGGGGGCACCATAGCGCGCGTTTGCGCGCTGCCCCGCGTATCCCTGCTTCTACTCCAGCGATGACCGCGTGCCCAGTATCTCTCAGCGCGTTTGCAGACAGTCGGGCGACCTACATCAACCCCACGCATGAGCCAGGCAGTCCCGCCACCAACGCGTCGAGCTGGAGACAGCAAGCTACAGCTCATGAGGTTTGCCCTCGCGAATGAGCAGGCGCAGCGCACATTGCCACGGTGCCCCCGTCATTTGACTCTTCCACTGAAGAGGCAGCACAGGCGAAGGCGCGTAAGGAATCACGTCGGAAGAATTTGGAAGGCGTCTTCGACGACATAGTTGACGACCCCTCTGGGCTTGGTACCGGGGAGCCGCTCGGCCGGCTGTTGAAGGACGTCGCTGTCGAACGCGGTGGGGAGCTTCCAATGGGTGGGTACCTGGCGCAATCGTGCGCATCAGGGGCTATTGCTGACTACCTTGCAGCATTTCCCGTGTCCACCTACCGAGCTGCGACCTTCGGACATGCCCTGGCCGCGGCCCGAGCCATGGGGCCTGGCTCGGAAATATGTGATCTATGTGGCGGTGAAGCTCGCGCCTCGCAGATCGCCATCCGACGGCAACTCGAGACTGGCGACAACTTGGGCCTGGTTGTTGGCGGCGGTCTAGGCGACCCCACCGTCCAACGGCGCCGCTTCTTACAATGCGTCAGGTACAAGGATGTCTGAGTGGTGGTCATTGCGCCGTCGCGTCGCAGTGTCGTTTCGCCCGGCGGCCTCAACTGCCGTATCAACCGCGAGGCCTGGCGGGCCCACTGCGAGGAGGATGCGCCGCGCATCTCTTTCTGCGGACAGGTTGCGATGGCGCAAATGCGCGAGGGGCACTGCATCTGCGCCAAGCCACCGAGCGTTGCGCGGCTCACTGCCCTGCCGCAGTGGGGGCAGGCATCCGCGCGTCCCCGCGTCGAAGTGGCCGTCTTCTACCACTGCTGTCCCCGGGCCGAAGGTCCAGGCGGCCTCCCTGCCCCGGGGCCGTTGCTGGCCATCGCCAACTCGCTCTGCTCACGCCCTTCAGGAGCTTGCGGTGGAGCGGAAGCCGCGACCGCGACGTCACCTGGGGACTTGGCCAACACGCCAAGACGCTGCTGGTCTGTCTCCAGCGCAGAGCTGAGCGCGTGGCGCAAGGCATCGTTGCACGCGGGGCCGCGGTGGAAATCTCAGCCCTCTGGCCAGGCTCTACCCGGCCGCAGGATCAAACATCAGCCCAGAGGCTCTTCAAAAGTTTAAACGCTTGGGAAACATGCCAAAGCACCAGTGCCAGCGCCAGCAGCCATGCCAGCGCCAGCAGAAAAGGCACGAGCCCGACCGAAATTGTCGGGGGCTCTGAATCAAGCCCCGGCTACGCAGACATCCACCGCCACGCCAGCTGCCGAGCAGACAGCCAACGCACCATATGCACAACGATACCCAGACTGTCTTGGCTGCCGCGGGAATCGCAGCAGCCTGGACACGTCGCATATGCCTTTGGGAAGTGCGCAATCCCACCAGGCGTCGGTTCACCATGCTAGTCATGCCCAGGGTGTGCGCGCGACCCGCCACTAGACAGAGCGCGCCCTGACCGCGCCACCGCTGGCTCGGCGGACCATGCAGGGCTGTCCAAGAGCGCCGCGCTGGCCAACGCGGGCCCTTTCCCAGCGAGGCACGCGAAAGGCAGTCCCAGGACCCCGTGGCAGGAGCTCTTCGGTCACAGGTGAGTCCTGACACCGATGGGCCGCCTCCTAATCGCCGACCCTGCACCGCCTGCGCCCATGCGCGACGACTTCCTCGACGATGGCGGGCCGCCGCCGCCGCCGCCGCCGCCGCCTAACCCCGTGGTCCCCCCTAGCCGCCATGGCTCCTCGGCTGGGACCTCGAGTCGTGGGCGCTGCAACAGGTCACGCACAGGGGATTTGGGCAAGTTGTAACGTCGCTCAGGGCTTGCGCATGCTACGAAGCGGCGACGCATCGCAGATGAGACGCGATCTCCGCAGACTACATATACGCTGGTGGCACGCTACGCGGATTCACATGGAACAAATACTCACCGCAGCTTGGCGCCCGATCGGCGTCATGCAGGGGGTCGCCGGCGTGATCGACCCACGCCGCGAGTGCTGGGCGTGGGCGAGCAACGCGTCGAGACCACCCTTTGTTCGAGCTGGTCACGGCTCCGGATCAACGAGTAGAAGGGGGCATCCTCTTCCGCCGCCAGTATCCGATTTGGCGCATCATCGACTGAGCCGACTGGTGGCATGCAGCCGGCTGCTCGGGGGGGTCTCCATCGACGCATGGCATCCATCCTATGAGCGCCTGTGCTCTGCCGTCGTATCTTGTTGGACTTCGTTCTTCGGGCCGTTCAAGAACTTGATTGGTGGTGGCGAGCGCGGCATGCTTGGGGCCGAAGCTAAGCCAATCTTGGGCCGACGCGGCGTCGCGGTCCGAGTCCGAGCCCCGGATTAGCGCGCCCGAATTGATCGAACGACGCGGTGCCATCCTACGGCGCGACGTGGATTGCATCGGCGAAGAAATACGGCGTGAATCATCGCGAGTCAGCATGCCCGACCTTCTTTCCGAGGCTGCGTTTGCAGACAATTCTCTTTCATCTTACGGAGAAGCCGCACCATGCAGCGCCAGGTTGGGCCGGCATTCGCGGATGTTGCAAGACATGTTGGCGCTCGCAGGTGACGCAGCTGGAGCGGCGCGCAGTTCGCGCCGTCTAGGGAAAACCGCCCTGCAACGGAATCGTGGAGTCTGCGGCCGTCTTGCGCATCAGCCGCTCCTTGAACACAAACGCCGCAGTCCCAGGACAGGCCCTGGACTACAAGCCAGGCGAGTTCGTTGACTTCTACCGAGCTCCATCCACTTATGCTGTGCACGGGCGGGATGGCCCAGCTGCAGTCATCAAGATGAGTGCCCAACGCAGTACCGTGACCGTCAAGTACCGAGAAACCGAGCAATTGTGTCGCTCAGGAGATCAGCGACGATGTTTAATATTTGGGCTTCGGCGGGCTAGCATATAGCATTGCACGTCATTTTTTATCTTTTTTTTTTTCTTTTGTTTTTTTTTTGTTTTATTTTTTTTTTCTTTTTTATCTTTTTTTTTTTTGCTTTTTTTTTTTTCTTTTTGCTCGTTATTTATTATTTTTTTTTTTTTTTGTTTTTATATTTTTATTTTTTTTCTTCCATTTTTTTTTTTTCCTTTTTTTTATTCTTTCTTTTCTTTTTTTTTTTTTTTTTTTCTGTTTTTTTGTCCCTTTTTTTCTTTTTTTTTTTTTTTACTTTTCGTTTTTTTTTTCTTTTTTTCAATTTTTTTTTTTTTTCTTTTATTTCTTGTCATTTTATTATTTGTTTTTCTTTTATGTTATTTTTTTTCTGTTTTTTTTTTCATTTTTTTTATTATTCTTTTCGGCGGGCTAGCATATAGCATTGCACGTCAAACTGCGACGCCCCGCGGTCAAGCGAGGATGGTGGTAGAGCAGTAGTTAGTTCGTTAGCCTATCTGCGAAGACGCTCCAACGCTTCGGCCTTGCCGACGCGGGCACGTTCGCTGCCGTCGCCGCAAACCGGCGCCAGGTGGCTTTGGGCCTCGAGTACCTATCCAGCATTGTCTTCATCCCTGGCAGTGTTGTGGGCGTCCAATTTAGTCGCAGCCTGGAGGGCATCGTGACCGAAGAAAGTCGCGATGGATCATTCCTAGTCTGGTGGTCACCGCGAAGTCGAGACCTGGTGGAGCATCGAGGCTGGCAGATTGAGGCCCGTCGAGCTCCTCGGCTCCAATCGCAGCAAGATGTGCTATCCTGTGTTCGTACTTGGTGATGTAGCTGGACACTGCTTGGGAGATCTCGTGGGAGGTGCGCTCCAAGTGGCAGAGATCAGGGGGGGCAGTGCCGATCCTTCGGAAGCCGGCGCGCGCGCAGACGATTCCACTCATGACGATGGGAAGCTGTCCACCATCGACGAAGGGTCCCACGGGGACTCCTTGAGCGACCAGCAGTTGATCGACGCCGCGCGGTGGGACTCCCCACCCACGGCCAACGGACGGTCATGCAGGATGCGTTGTCAGCAGGGCCAGCCTCGTTTGAAGAAATATTGGAGACTGATCCCCAACTGGCCCCCTCACATCCCCTGCCGCGTGCAATTTCCACAGTGGCCCGTCAGCATCCCGACTTCCTTCGCTGTAGATGCTGCTGCACCTCTCTTCAGAGCAGAGGCCTTCGATGTCGATGATATGCTGGCCCTAGACGACGTGCGCACATGTATCTTGGACCAGCCTGTCCCAGACGGTCAGCGTGCGCGCCTTCGTGCGTGCGTGGCAGGAGCCAGGGAGGCTGCGGTCGAGCGTGACTCTGACTTACTCACTCCAGATGGGTTCCAGGAGCACGCTGCAGCAGTCTCAGCCGCTGCTGGGTGGATTGCAAGCACGGGTGGATCGCGACTGCTCCTCACGGCGCTCGCGCCGAGGAGCGCCCAGGTGGGCGGGTTAAGTGGAAGTGGGCGCAGAAAGTGCGAACCACTTGCGCGAGGCTGACCCTCCGAGTTTTCAGGGACGTCAACGCCGGTTTCATCGCTACTTCTGCCCGTGCCCCATTACGACGTTCCTAGCGAGAGATTGTCTCCGAGGCGGCCTGCCGAGGATGGACGATCGACGCATGGGGCGTTAAGACAGCTTTCTGCGAAGGAATTAATTAGCAACCAGGAGTCGCGAGTCAACCTCGAACGCGCCGCCAACTCGAGCTCCCTCACGACGCTGTCGCAGTCCGACGAAAGGTAAAACGATACATAATTTCGACCCAGCGCTAGAGGTTTTCCACGTGGAGAAACTAGGCACAGGGTGCAAGTATCCTCCGAGATGTTGGTCTATCTTATTTACCCAGATGACGAACCACATGTACTAAGCCATCCCCACACTGTAAGACAACGATTTCACTGCGAAGCGCCAAGGTGGCCAGCTCGTCCTGCTGGCCACCAAACATTTTGACGGCATCAAATTAGCAGGGCTGCCTCATGAGAGGCCAAGTTGCGCAAGTGCTCAGAGGATTCCGTGAGCATGCGTGAGTTGGACATCTGCGAGATCGACCACGTCCAGGCCCTGAAACCCGTGGGAAGTTCGGAGCTCGTTGGTTAATCCGTCTCTGAGACTGCCTCCGAGGACCTGGTCAAGCTGTGTTTCAGACTCTTCATGGCCTTGGCCTTCGCCCTCATCGCTCGAATCGACTTGCGCGTCTATGTGGTAGCACTCCAGCGCCATGCGGCAGCTCCGACGTGCGGCCGCGCGCGCAAGCTCAACGCTCGTGCGACGGGCTCAGCCCACGCCGCTACGGATCCACTATCCACCGATGCGCTGCGCAGGCAAATCGGAGGTACGCGGGACGCAGCGTTCAGGGAGGAGCAACAGGCAAGTGTCGATGCGGGGCGGGCGCTCCGACGGGGCCGCCATCCAGTGCATGGCCGCCGCTGACGCGGACGCCCAACAGGCATTTGTTGGTTGAGAAGCGCGGCAACTATTGGACTGGCAGCGCGGGGCGCTGAAGACGGCAACGCGAATACCTTTCGCAAGTGAGCTGATGGCCGAAATCAGTTCGACGGATCACGGCCTCGCTCTGGTGGCCACCATGCTCCACGAGGTGCTCCAGGGGTCGCGTGGCCCCGAAGCGGCGCGCCACCCGCGTGTTTGCCAGGGGCCCCTCGCTTTGCAAATGGAACTCTACCTAGATTCCGTGGTCGCGGTCGCAGCCGTCACGGCTACGAGGCCAAAGTCTTCGGCCGATCATTCGCTGTTGCCACGCATGCTCTGGCTCCGTGACCTCGTTTGCTCGGGCCAGCTGGGGGTCCTGTGCTGGGAAGTCACGCGAGACGTGGTCGCTGGCAGTCTGTCGAAGGGGATCCGGCCACGCGCGCCGCGCACTGTCGCCATCAACGCGGCTGGCAAACTCATTGTGGTATCAGGCCAGGGGAGCCGAAAGTCCCCTGACTTCTACTAGTCATATGTTTGCGAGCTGTTTCGTGTTCCATCTTCGCAAACCAGTAATCATTCCTCGCCCCCATCTTATTCTGGAGTTTCGTCGTCATGTTCGCCGTGGTTGGGACCAGTCCAGGTATAGTTGTTAACTGGATTCTTGGCGCAGGAGTGTGTAGAATACGCATGTTTGTGTGTGTGTGTGCGTGAGTGCACCAGCGCAAGGAATTGGGGATCAGTCAGGACAGTCAGAGAAGGATACATATGGTTTCGCCACCATTCTCTCTCGCGAGCAGACCCGCGCGTCGGACGGCCTTGGCGCGCGGGGCCGCGCGGTGTGGCCCGCGCGCCGGCGGGCCCGCTCGCCGCCAGGAATGCCGCCAGCAATGCCGCCGCCGTCGCCAGGGGCTCGCGGGTGCTTGGAGAGAATCACGTGGAAGCTGGTGCCGCGGGAACACCTGCGGGCTCGAGCCGCCGCCGCCCGGTCTCGCGGCCGCCCTCCGTCGCCCCGTTGGCGCCACTCGGTCGCCGCGACGTCTGGCCCCGCGCGCGCGCAGCCGACCAGCAAGGCCGCGCCAGCTGCGCCTCCGCGCGCGGCTCCCCCGGCCGAGGTGGCGCCCGCGGCGCTCGGCGAGGGGCCGACGCAGCTGCCGCCGCGCAGCGAGGTGGGCGCAGATGTGCGCACCTGCCTCGGGGACTGACATTTCGGCGCCCCCGTCCCAGACGGGGTGGCGCGGCGGTGCCTATTCAGTGGCGCGGCCATGGAGTCCTAGATGCGCGCTGCCTTCGCTCGCGAATCTCGTCGCGCAGTGGGGTGGGTGACTGGCGCGCGGCCGACCTGCGACAGCGAGGCCATTTCGGCGCTGGCGGTGCTGTTCCGCGCTGAGTTGCTTTAGACGTGGTCGGCTTGGTCGCCTCAGGGCCGGTTCGAGAGCCGCAGGTGCTGGCAGTTGGTCGACCTCGGCGCCGGGGCGGGCTGCGGCCAGGATCCGTGCCTTCCCAGGGGCAAGGCTGCCCCTGGGTTGGACGAGCTCGCGTCGGCCACGTCTCCGCGCCCCCCCCCTCCGAGGTCCCCGCTGCGTTCGCCCAGGTTGCCGTGGGAGGAGGAGATGGAGTGCAGAGGCGACGCAGCCCGCGGCTCCGGGTTGCGGCCATCTTTGCCGCTTCCGTTCTGGCAGCGCACGGGCGACATGGCTCCGATCGGCTCGCGCGGTCATGCAGCAGTCGCGACGGACGAGAGCAAGGGCGGGGACAAGAGCAAGGACCAGATCAAACCCGACGGCGAGAAGCCCTAGAAGAAGGTGCGCCGCGGGGGCGATGAGGTCAAGCGTCGGCGCGCGGCCGCCGCTGCGGCGCGCGCGGCAGCCGTCGAGGGCGACCGCTTATTCTCGCCGGACGGTGCCGCCCTGCGCGCGCTCAGCGAGCAGGTGATGATGAAGCGTAGCCGCAGCGGCTCCCAGCTTCGGGTGGTGAGCCCGAGGCGACGGTGCAACAAAATAACGCACATCCCTCCTCCATCCTGCCCGGTCCAGGCATCGTCGTGCCTCGACCTCGCCTCCCTGCGTGGCCCTGGGGCCCATCCGCCATGCCTGATTCTCACGGCAGTCTTTCAGAGCGTATTGTCTGCGGCCCGGGGTCGCCAAGCAGACGCAGAAGCGGCCTGGCCGAACTCGCGCCGGCTCTGCTCGCGTGAGCTCCTCCGCCATGTGGAGCACGGGCGAGCTTCCCGACAGGGGTGGGCCCGCCTCCCGCCGTGCCGCGCGCAGCGAGGCCAGACAGCGACGGGGTATCCTTGCTGAGTCTAGAACGTGCCTGGGGTTGGGCAGTTCTGGCTCCTTTTTCTCAGTTGATGCTTCTCCGCACCAGCTGTGCGATCGTCCTCGCAATCTCGACTTACATGGGGTGTTTTGCCGCCGTTTGGATCAGGCGCCAGCGCGCACCGAACATATATTGGCGAGTGAAGAGCCCGCTGTCTACATCTTATTGCCGCAATGTTTTTTGTTTTTATGTCGTCAAATTTCCGGGCCCCGCAATTAAAGTTCCTTTGCCTCCTCCTCCTTCTCCTTTTTCTCTTGTTGGCTGGTGCGCGCGTATATGCACGTATCCTGCCTGCTTCCCACACTACTGTGCCTCCCTTCCTGATCTCCACGAAATTGATCCGATCCGATCCTCTTCGTTTCCTGTCAGTGCCAGTGCTGGTGTGCATGTAGTTATCGTGCATCCCCCTTCCAGGCTCCATTCTGACCCTTCCTCCTCATCCTGCTCCTGCTCTTCCTCGTCCCTTTCATCTCTCCCTCACCATCGTCCATCTCCCGCCTCCCCCTCCTCCTCCTCTTCCTCCTCCTCCTCCTCCTCCTCCTTCTGATCCTCATGACCCTCGTCGTCGTCGTCGTCGTCCTTCTGCTCCCTTCACCGTTCTCGTCGTCCTCGGCCTCGTGCTCCTCTTCCTCGTGCTCCGCCACCAGGTGGTCCCCTTTGTCCTCTTCCTTCCTCCGCCTCCCTCCTCATCCCTCCTCCCCTGCTTCCGGCCTCCCTCCTCCTCCTCGTTGTTCGCGTTGTCCATTTCTTCCGCGTCCACGAACTACGAAAATCGACGACGACAGCGAAAACGACGACGCTGACGACGACGCCGACGACGCCGACGACGATGACGACGACGACAGTGACGAAGTCGACGACGAAGGCGAAGAGGGCAGTGGCGACGACGACGACGACGCCAGCGAAACCTACGACGACGACGATGGCGGCGGCGGCGACGATAGCGACGACGGCAGCGGCGGCGGCGACGACCACGACGGCCTCCTGGAGGCCTCCGCAGATCCAGCAGGTCCCCAGAGGTCTTTCGGAGGTAGAGGCCCCTCACGGGTCGAAGGTTGTCCCTCGGAAGAGGAGTTGGAGGAGGAGGAGGAGGAGGAAGAAGAGGAGTTGAGGATGAGAGGAGGAGAGGAATCGGAGGAGGGCGGAGGAGGAGGAGAGGAGGAGATGAGGGAGGAGGAGGAGGAGGAGGAGGCATGGTCCGGAGGAGGGGGAGGGGGAGGAGGAGGAGGAGGAGGAGGAGGAGGAGGAGGAGGGGAGGAGGAGGAAGATGAGGAGGAGGAGGAGGAGGAGGAGGAGGAGGAGGAGGAGGAGGAGGACGAGCTCTACTAACGAAACCGCATCATCATGATGAGTAGCTTTTCAAGGTAACCCTCGCATCACTGCCTTTCGGCCCATTCTGTTCCGTAGCTAGCCCGAGGTCATGGGCCATTGCCTCCCAACCTCGGCCCCCCTTTGAGCGTCCAAGGTCCTCGAGTCCTTCGCGCGCACCCTTGTGATCCGGCCGCACGGCCGGGCGCGGCCATCGGATGCTTGTTTTCCCCGTCGGTCTGCGTCAGGGGCTGCGGCTCGCAGGCTAGAGGGGGTTTAAGCGAAGAGGCTTCCAGAGACTTCTACTGGGATCCATGTGGCCTCCGGGAGGGGGGGGGGCAGACGGAAAATGAGCAGTTTCCTTTGCGATCGCCTTCTGCTCAGGCGGTTGCCCACACGGGACCTGGAGATCCTATATCTTGTTCTCTTTAGTGCGGGCCCCCCAGAATTCCCGACCCTTTTCTCAGGCCCGGCTCTGCAGCCTGAGTCGTTTTCAAATCGACGGTCCCAGCTGGGCCCAGCCAGTGTGGGCTCACGGAGGCCGGAAACGACGAGACCT
>CAUYUJ010008714.1:0-38500 GCA_963575745.1 Prorocentrum cordatum | reverse complement strand
TTCAATAATTGTGACCCCGATTCTAAGGGAATGGCGGTTTCGCTTGAAAAAATCCTTCCAAAATCGAGCCCCAGACCCCGCCTCGGAGCCTCCTGGGGGCCTCCTGGAACCTCCTGGGGCCTCCTGGGGCTTTCTGAACCTTCTGGCACCCCAGACCCCGCCTCGGAGCCTCCTGGGGGTGTCCTGAAACCTCCTGGGGCCTCCCGGGGCCTCCTGCGGCCTCCTGGAGCCTCTTGGGGCCTCCTGAAGCCTCCTGGGGTCTCCTGGGGCCTCCTGAGGCCGCCTGGGGCCTCCTGGGGCCTCCTGGGGCTTCAGAACTACATGCACACAGAGACACAAATCACGCCCAACACATCACACGCTAGACAAACATAACACACACACACACAACACCTACACCACACAAAAAGCACGCACCACACGAAGCATACATCACAAACACACACACACACACACACGCACAACACTCACAATCCTGGGGCCTCCTGGAGCCTCTTCTCGTATCCAAGTCGGGCCTCCTAAGGCTTCCTGGGGGCCCTGGTACACACATCGCAAGGTGTGGCAACCCCATTTGCGCTCGAGTGCGACTTCGATGTTGCATTTCACTCCTGCTTCAAACGCCCCTTCAGTTTGTTGTATGAGCCTGGGCACACACGTGCCACTTGTATATATACACATGTGTGTATACACATACATGTATATGTATATGTATATATGTATGTATATATATGTATATGTATATATACATATATATATAGTCACACTTCGCACCCCCCAAGGGGCAACGACGTCCCGACAAGGTCCCTGTACAACTCCACTCCGCGCGACCTCCCAAGAGCACACGACAATGAAAACAATTGCTCACCCCGCAGCCCCCCAATGATCCGCGAGGTCTCGACTGTGTGCGCGTACAACTCCACTCCGCTGGACCTCCCAATATCCCACTGACGCGCGAACGACTGCGCATTTCGCACCACCACCCCCCAGGGAGCAGCGAGGTCTCGGCTGGGTGCGTTTACAATTTCACTCCGCTCGGCCTCCCACGGGGACACGAACACGACAACAATGGCGCACTTCGAAACCACCCAAGGAGCCACGAAGTCTCGGCTTGCTGCATTTACCACTCCACTCCGCTGGACCTCTCAGGAGCCCACGAAAGCGCCGAACACTGGCGCATTTCGCAACCACCCAAGGAGCAACGGGATCTCGATGGGGTCTGTTTACAACTCCGCTCCGTTGGGCCTCCCAAAAACATACGAGACTGGCGAACAATGGCACACTTCGAAACCACCCAAGGGGCCGCGAGGTCTCGGCTGGGGCTGTTTACCACTTAGCTCCACTGGACCTCCCAGGAGCCAACGAAAATGGCGACAACGGCGCACTTCACAACCACCCAGGGAGCTGCGAGGCCTCGGCTGTGTCGGTATACCACTCCACCCCCCGCTGGGCCTCCCAGGAGCCCGCGAACGCGGCGACAATGCCGCACTTCGCAGCCACCCAGGAGCACACGAGGGAGGCAGCGTCGCAACGGCGCTGTAGACTGGGCTTCCGCCTGCCTCCTGAGGATCGTCGAAGTAGGACGGCACCAAGAGTAGATTGGGATCTGGGGGTCCGGAAATACATACTTCAGGCGACCGACGTGTAATGGATGATGGGGGGGTGCTTTCCACAACGGGGCTATCGCTGGACACTGCCTCGGACGTTAGCATGATACCTCATGGCGCGCTTCTTTTCGCCAGAAAAAATTGAAGGCTGATTATTTTCGTAACGGGCCCTCGCCTGACTGGCAGGCCTGCCGCGCGCTCGCCATTCGAGGGAGGTGCTTCCTGCAGAGGGGCAGGAAGCGGGCAGGGACTTATGAGGATGGGACTCTTTGGACGGGGTTATCTTTTTTTGCAGCAGCGCTGATGCGTCCTGGGTTTGCTCTGGTCCTTCTACTCTCTATTGACCTCCTCCTCCTCCGTTTCCAACTGCTGTTCCTCCTGCTCCTCCTTCTTCTCCTCGCGACGCTGAAGTGTTGTGAGCATCGCGACGTGATCGCCTTGCACAGGGTGACATGTTCACGAGGAGGCGGCATGCCCTCCTCGTATCGCTCCTCCTCCTGCGCTATTATGATCATTCGTTTCCCCCTCCTCCTCCTCCTCTTCCTCCTCCTCCTCGCCCTTTCTTCTCCTCCTCCTCCGCCTCCCCCTCGCTCATCCGCCTCTTCCTCTTATTCCACATCACTGTCCTCATCCTCCTCATGTTCCCTCCTGCTCCCTCCTCATTGGTCTCCTCATTGCATTCCTTCTGTCCCCTCCTCCCCGTATTATCGTACATCCTCCTCCCCCAGAACTTCCTTCAGCTTCCTCCTCTTCCGCCACCTGGCTCCTCCCCCCACTCCCGCGAAACCACGCTGCACCGTCCAAGCATGCCTCTCCGCCAACTCGTATCCACACCCTTCCCCAAACCCATTCCTCTTCACCCTCAGCCCACCTCCTGCTTGCTCACCCTTCCTATTATTACTCTCTCTCTCTCTCTTTCATTATCTATCTCTCTCTCTCTCTTTCTCTCTCTCTCTCTCTTACTTCACTCTGCCAACCTCCTCCTCCCGCCGCCTCCGCCTCGCTCGCGCACTGCGCGGGTCGAGAGCGCACGGGCTTCAGACATGGACGCATTCTGTGCGCGGCGCCCGCGGAAAGAAATTCTGTGCACGCGGCATCCGTGAGGCGGCCGCATCTCGCTGGCGAAGGCTCTGCAGTGGGCAGGGGGGCGTCGTCTGACGAGCATTCTCTGGCTCAGCAACGTTTGTTTTCCTGCAGACAAGTCGGCCGATACCGGGCTTACACTCTAACCAATTCAACGGCTACCTCACCGTGCCCGTGAGGTGAACCCGAAGCCCTGCCTTTTTTGGGATAGGCAGCGCCCGGGGCAAACATGTACACTGATAGCCCCACAGGCAAAGCGCCGCACCAGCGCAGCGATGAACAGTAATTACAGCTGGGCACTTTACTGCAATACTGGCTCGACAATTGGCCCTTTCTCACAGCATCGCTCAGGTATCGAACGATCACCTGGTAAGGAAAGCTGCGCGCAGCCCCAGTACAAACGAGGTTCTGGTCCCGAGCGGGAGACGCAAGAGAGGCAGACACCGACGCAGGTGGGATGCGCAGAGGTGACGAGGCGCACAAAGCGGGCCTGCGAATCCGCACGATAGATCGCGTGGACGCCTGCATTGTCTGCACTCTGGCAGACGACAGGCGGAAGTGCGAAAATACAGCGTTGCTGAACTGCTCCCTCTCATCCCTCCCCCAGGGAGCCCACAAAGGACGTACGCACCCAACCACGCACATGAACACGGCCCCCCAGTCCGCGAGACCAGCATCGTGATGCGAACGTTCGCGCAATGCGTACTCTCGAAACCAACGTGGATCCACGTGGCCGATTCCGAAAATCCTGAGCCCCAAAACGCTTTCATCTCTTAACTGCGCGTTTTTTACTTCCGGCGCCTTCCGCTGCCCTTCCGCTGCCCTTCCGCCAGCTTCCGCCGGCGGAGGCGCCTCGCCTTACTTCCGCCGACCTTCCGCCGGCTTCCGACGAGGAAGAGATAACCACCCTTCTCGACCCTCGCAAGCGAGGCCCTCTCTGGAACGCCCCCATGTACGTGCACGTCCCTCTTTCGCTCCTCAAGAGCGAAAGAGGGACGTGCACGTACATGCCAGCTAAGTCAGTGCCCCCCCCATCCACCTAAGTCAGTGCCGCCGCTTGCATTCGGTATGAGCGACAGGGTCAGCGTAGAAGAAGAAAAAAGGCATAAACATAAACTTTTGGCGCTCCGCGCAAATTTCTTGGATCTGCGATGGACACCCTTTCCCTGGCGCGGGGAGCGCGCCAGGGGCGGCGCTGGAGGCGCCGCCGGGGGGTCCCAGGCGCCGATCCAAGAAATCCGCGCGGAGCGCCAACAGTTTGTGTGTTATGCCGTCTTTTCTTCTCCGACAGTGGCAGGCGAGGTGAAGCCGAGCGTCCGCCGCCCCTGTGCCGTGCCCCAGCTGCTCCCGTGGCCCCGTCCGCCTCGCCCCGTCCCCCTCTGCTCCGTCCTCCTCTCGGACCCTCTCCTGTCCCCACTCCCCTGGGGATCCCCCTCCCCCCCTCTTCCCCTCCACTCCCCCTCCCCCATCCTCATGCCCCAGCGCCCCCCCCCCCCGTCCCCGTCGTCCGCAGCCAGCAGGGGAAGCCCTCTTCCTCGTCCTCCTCGTCCTCCCATGCCTGCGCAGCTGACTGAAACCACACCAGCGCCTGACGCTTTGGCCAGGAGGACGGAATGTTTATGCCGTTTTTTCTTCTTCGACTCCAGGGTGCCCTGGGTTTCTTGGGTTTCGATCGTTTTGCTGTGGAAAGCGTGACGTTCCCACATCAAACATCGATGGACGCCTTGGGGTCTCAAGGTTGAATTTCTGGTGGAAGGTTCCTTGTGGAGTGGCCTCCTCTGTATCGAGCAATCGCACCGTGTGAAAACATGGCCACGAGTATGACAGCTGCTGAGCGGTGCAGTAGCAGAGATTACCAGAGCTCTCGCAAGACCGGCCGCTGTCAGACAGCAACCTGTGCCCTATACCGAGTTCCCGCCCCAGTCAGCAGGTGGAAATGTGAGCCCCGACGGCAGGGAGGGGGGCTTGACTGGGCTGGGGGCCCACGCGGCCCCCTACGACCTGCAGCCTGGGACGGAACATGAATAAGATGACCGTGAAGAGAGTGACGGCAAGACGCCCACGACAGTCCGAACGCCTGACGTGCTGCCTTCCTTCATCACCGCGTAAAGTCGCTCGTGCAAGACGCGCCGGCCAGCCGCGATGTCCTTCATGGGCCGCGTGGAGGTGCAAACCACGCCACCCAAAACATGCCGGTTTAAGAAACTACGCTTACGGAGTGCCAGGGTAAGGAGGAGTAGGAGGAGGAGAGAGGAGAATTCGATGGAGCTCTGAAGGCGATGCAGGTGACGGATGATGGGGAGAGAGGAGACGAGGAGGAGGAGGAGCATGACAGAGGAGGATGGAGGGAGAGAAAAGAAAGGAGTGGAGAGAAGGCGGACGAGGCCTGGCCGTGGATGTCCCTCGCCATGATCCTCACGCCCCCGCGGCGCGCCAGCCGCTTGACGTCCCCCTGGGTAGCGCGGGGCGTCGGCGGCGCTCTCCCGCTCGTTCTCTTCTCTAGTTGCGTTTATGTCTCTATGTTTTCTTGTGTTTTCTTGATCTCTGTGTATTTATATATATATATATATTTGTATATATATATATATATCGTCCTTGTTTTGTTTGTTCTCTCTCTCTCTATATATATATGTATCCCTCTGTCTTTGTTCTCGATTCATCTCTCTATATCTCTCCCTCTCGCTATCTCGGCTACTCGCCCGTCCGTCTTCGTCCTCTTCCCCACTCCTCCTTCTCTGCGCTCCCCGTCCTCCGCTTCTTCCTCCTGCCCCTCCCCCCTCTCCTCCGCGCCTCCTCCCCCTCGTCTTCCCATTCCTCCTGCTGCTGCTGCAACTCCAACTCCTCCTCCTCCTCCTCCTCGACTTCTCCTCCTCCTCCTCCAGTTCTTCTTCCTCCTCCTCCTCCTCCTCCTTCATCTTCTCCTCCTCCTCCTCCTCCTCCTCCTCGGCGGGAGGAGGGCGACGACGAGTCCCCGCTGCAAGACACTTAAAACACTTATGTATGAGTACGACAAGTTGGCGATGCCAACTCCTTGAAACTTCCCCCTCCGTTTCTTGCTGTCCTCCTCCACCTTCCGCCCCTCCTCCTCCTCCTCCTTATCCTCATCCTCCTCCTCCTCCTCCTCCTCCTTCCTCCTCCGCCAAGTCTCCCTCCTCCTCCTCCTCCTCTTCTTCCTCCTCCTCCTCCTGGTCCTCCTGGTCTCCTCCTCTTCCTCCTTCTCCTCCTCCTCCTGCTCCTCCTCCTCCTCCTCCTCCTCTCCTTCTTCCCCATCCAGGGTGAAGGCGGGGCTTTTCGTTTTGTGCAAGCACTGCGTCTCTTCTCGTCCTGCCCGACTGGGCGTGGCCCTATCCAGAGTAGGGCCGGATGGGCGCTCGTTCGCTCGCACCTCGACGTCGGCGTTGGCTTCTGACACTGCTCGGATCGTCCAAGCCTTGAAAATCGCGGCGTTCCGATTTCGTGGATCGATTCCGGGCCACTGGCGGCGTTAAACCTTGAACGCCATCGCTGGGGTCACCGCCGCGTCAATGCGGCGCGAACCTACTGTCGTGGATCGATTCCGGGCCACTGGCGGCATTCAACCTTGAACGCCATCGCTGGGGTCACCGCCGCGTCAATGCGGCGCGAACCTACTGTGATCCCTCCTCGCCGCCACACCAGCTGCACCGATGGAGGGCCGGAAATGTGGCTCTCGCCCCAGCGCCGACCACACTTGGCTTCAAATATTCCTACATGTACACGGGTGGAGGATGGTTCGTTTTCGAAAAGGGGCTCTCGCTTGAGAAGTCCTCTGGTTGCACCACCATGGGCATCAACTTGTGCAACAGTGCGCTTCCAGTTGAGACAAATATCTATAATCACCAGATGTTCCAGAGTGCGCAACTGCTTCACACATAGAGGGCGGTTCCCTTTCCAAACGGGGCTTTGGCCAGACACTTCTCTTTACAGTATAAGGTCCTCCTAGCAAGTCTTAGAGTAAGGGGGACGAAGGGCGGCTCCTGTTTCAACCAAAAAAAGACTCTCTTCCGAATGGCAGACTGATGGAACGCTCGCCTTTCAAAGGCACCCCGTGGACCTTGGAACGGACCGTTGCATCATAGCATCATTGGTGCTTTGATTCCTCCTCCCCTCCTCCTCCTCCTCCACCGCCACCTCCTCCTCCTCCTCGTCTGCTCTCGTCACGATTCCTCCTCCTCCTCCTCCTCCTCCTCCTCCTCCTCCCCCTCCCTTTGTCCCCTGCTCCTCCTGCACTTCCTCCTATACCTACTCTTCCTCCCTCCTCCTCCCTCGCCCCACTCCTCCTCCCCCTCCACCCCCTATCCTCCTTCTTCTCCTCCTCCTCTTCCTTTCCTCCTCCTTCTCCTCCTCCTCTTCCTCCTCCTCCTCCTCCTCCTCCTCCTCTCGCTATCTTCGTCCACGCTAAAGATGCATCCCTCCCATCCTCGTCCTCCTCTTCCTCCCTCTCCTCCTCCCTCTCCTCCTCCCCCTCCCACCACTTCTCTCCCTCCGCCTCCGTATAGGGTAGGGCGGGCCAGGCGTTCCGCCTGAGATGTTATCCCCGTCTATGGCCTCGACGCTTGGCCTATCCACCAATTGCACGGAAGGAGGGGCCTTTTTGCCCGAGACAGGGGACCCAGCCACACTCCAGGAACATGGAGGGAGCGCGAGGCGAGCTCGACGGGGAAATGAGTAACATCACGCTACGTATGAGCTGGCCAGAAGGATGGGCGTCGTTTTCAAATGTTGCTCTCGCCTTAGCGCCGCGCACATTCGTCATGCACTTGTCCAACAGCTGCACGGATGGAGCACTGGTCGTTTTCAAGACGTGGCTCTCGACTGAGCGCCGCGCTCGTTCGTCATAACCTCGTCCAGCAGCTGCGCGGATGAACACATGTCGCTTTCAACATGTGGTTCTCGCCTGGGCGTCGCGCACATTCATCGTAACAACTCCCAGCTGCTACACGGATGGAGGTGGGATCCTTTCAAAATGTGCGGTCGCCTCAGCGCCGCGCAGAGTCGTCCTAACATCTTCGCACACTTACACTGATGAATGGTGACCTTGGTTATGGTGACCATTGTTAAACTATAGCTTTACCTAATCCTTTTTCCCAGTCAATTCAAGATGTGCAACAACTACGCGGATAGAGGCGCTCCTTTTCAATTCGGGGCTCTGGTTTGAGACTTCCTTAGCGTTTATGGGGAGACGTCAAACAACTTGCAGACAATCGCTGATGGGAAGACGTTACAATTATAGCAGACAGTCGCATGGACTGAGGACGGCTGCTTTTTCAAAGCGGTGCTCTCGTTGGGCACTTCCTTGAGCTTATGATTAGACAGTGGGGACCCGATCACAAGAAACTGTCCACAAGAAACACAACCCTGAGACCCCAGGACGCCCATGTATTTTTGGTTCGGGAGCGTCGCGCCTTCCACAGCAAAGCCATCGAAGCCCAAGAAACCCAGGGCACCGTGGAGGCAAGCAGTGTGTTTCTTGGCATGGGCCCCCACTGTAGTCGGAGGTCTGGATGTCCCTCGTGGCGAACGGCAGCGACGCGACGGCGAAGGGCGACGGCGGCCCGCGGCGACCCTCCGGGGCAGCGATAGGGTCGATAGGGGGGGGGGGGGGGGGGCAAAGCTCAGGAGGGAAGGGGCCGCCTCAGAACCGGCGGTGCATCGCCGACGGGTCGGCGGATGGGCTCCCGATAGCGAATCCGCACGCTCCTGCGTAGTGCAGCGAGCTCGAAGGGGCCCAGGGACGCACACAGAGCAAGTGGGCACGCGTGGCCTGGGCCTCCGCTGTGTTGCATTGCATCCTCGGGGGACCTCGTCTGTCCCGTCGCGACCCTATCCGCGTCAAATCCGCATCGAGGCCGCATCGAGCCCGCGCCAGGCACAAAAAAAGACACCGAGTTTGGGGGACAGGCGGGGTCCCCCGAAGATGCCGCGTAAGCTGTGCGCTGACGCCGCCTCGTTTCGGGGGGCACGGGCGGCCGCTCCCGCCCCGCACCCGGGGGGCGCTCTCGCCCGCGGTGCAGGACCACGGGGCGCCGGTGCTTCGGGGGGGGGGAAAGCAGTCCCTTCAAGGGGCCCAGGGACACGCAGCTAAGGAGACACAAATCCCAGGGTTCCCCCTGTTTCCCCATATTTTCGGGGTTTTCGTCTCCCCCACGCTGCTCACATTTTCCCATGTTTTCCTGGGAGTCGCCGGTTAATTGTGTCTGTGCGTTTTCCCCCTCCTGAGAGTTGAGATGCGCGCCATGATGCAGTGCGTGGCCGAGCCCTTAGAACCTCCAGCCTCGCGCTGAGCTGTGGAGAACGCTGCATCGTCGTCAAGCGCGGCTCGTGCCTCGCAGCACGAGCTCACAACAACAGCAGACGCCTACACAAAACTACGCCGCAGTCTGGAGGGAAGCGGGACTCGCTGCTGATCAGGCGCTTCGACATTGGGCGACAAGGGGGGGGGAGGGGGGGGTCTGGCTCCAGACCTCTGCTTAATGCGGCTGTTTGCAAGAGTGCGGTCTCTGGGGGAGACCCCACCCGCTCGAAACAGGCGCCAAAAACAGCCAAGATCTACTCCATGGGGGGGGTGCGGCCCGCGCCGATCGGCAAAACAATAAAAAACATCTTCTAGACTATCGGCGATCCATGGGCGATTGAGGTCGATGCGTGCGTTCCCGCCTGAACCTGCATCCCCTAACTGGAGGCCTCCTATATGGGGTCCGAGTAGATAGGGGTCGGAGGATCTCGCCGACGTCGGCGATGCATCGGCGACGTCGCCGTGAAGAAAGTCGAGCTCCACATTTAGCCGCATCGCCGATGCATCGGGGATGCATCGCCGATGCATCGGCGATGCGGCGAGATCCTCCGACCCCATCTACTCCGACCCCATCTGGGGGGCCTAGACTCACGTTGCCTCTATCCCCCCCTAACCCCATCTACTCCGACCCCATCTGGGGGGCCTAGACTCACGTTGCCTCTATCCCCCCCTATCCGGCCCAAATCCGATCAAAATCGATCCTGGAACCCCCCAGAGTCCATCCTGACCCCTCTCTCGAGGCGGACCTGGGCGCGGCGACGACAAAAGCCCCCCCAGAGTCCCAGAAGGGACGAGCCACGCCAGGGAAGGCTCGGACACGTGGGCGGCCTGTCCCCCCCGAATGCGACCAAGCGACTAAAAACAATGAGGGTCAGGTCGGGCATGTCCTCCTACAGTGGGATCTTGGACGAAAAATTCAAAATAGTTCAATTTTTCCAACAGGGTCAAACAAATACTAGGAAAACCGTCCCCAGACTATTCTTGGATTATGTTTCGAACTTTCCTTCTGTAGAGGGACATGCCCTACTTAAAATCAGGGCAGGGACGACCAGACAAGCAATGGATTCTCGTCTGGGTCGCCAGCTGCGGCCTGGCGGCCCCGCCTGCGACTGCGGTCGAAGACGACGGACCGGGAATCCTGCTCCTCCTCCTCCTCCTCCTCCTCCTCCCTCCTCCTCCCTCCTCCTCCTCTCCCCCCTTCCTCCTCCTCCTCCTCCTCGCCCCCCTTCCTCCTCCTCCTCCTCCTCCTCCTCCTCCTCCTCCTCCTCCTCCTCCTCCTCCTCCTCCTCCTCCTCTCCGCCTTCGCCTCCGCTTCCGCCTCCGCCTCCGCCTCCGCCTAGAGTTCGGTGGCAATTCATGGGAGCATCCCATACCATCTTGTCGGCTCTTGCGAGTCGACGCTAACACACGCTAGCCGACTCTAAATCGGCGCCATCCCACCACTCCCAGACGCGAATCGACGCTAAAGACGGAATTTCGGGGGCGCGCAAACATGGATTAACGATCCATGGATTTGGCGCGCGGTCGCCAAATCCATGGATCGGGGGAGGTGCCCTCCCAAAAGTGCGGCCGGTGCCGCCTCGCTCGGCGACGGAAATCAGCGATTTCCCACGGACACGGGACCCGTCGCTGACCCACGCCCCCTTGATCCATGTTTGCGATCGCCTGAGAATTGAGAGGACATGCAAGGCTCCCACGATTTGCCGCCGAACTACAAGCCTCGTCAAAACTATCCAGACATGACAAGCGAAATCCTGGGGCACGGTGCTTTCGGGCACTTGTCAGAAAGCGCGCCCTTCAATTCTGAGAGGGTGGGGTCGGTTTTTTGGACAACACCGCGCCCGAGTCGACAGGCATCCGTCGGCAGTGGAGCAGCGCTGACCCCGCAATCACCGCATTCAGAAGTCTTCTGTTTACTTTTGACGAGGCTTGCATGAAGGGGCCCCAGGACACACAAATAAATACACACAAATAAAAATACCCCCTTATCTTTCCCCATATTTTTGCTGGGTTTCTGTCTTGCCCCCCACTTCCCATATCTTCCCATCTTTTCTGGCAATCGCCGATGAATAATTGTGCCTGTGTGTTCTTTCCCCTCCTGAGAGTAGCGCTGACCCCGCAATCACCGCATTCTTAAGTCTTCTGTTTACTTTTGGCGAGGCCTGTAGCGAGGACCCGCCCCGCTGGGGCGTCGGCGCCTTCGAGAGGCCCGGGGCGCTGCGCGCGGGGCGCGCGCCGGCCGCCTGGCGGGGGCGCGGGGGGGGCCGTCGCGCCGCGGGGTGGGGCGGCCGGCGGCGGAGGGGGGCCCTCCATCTCCTCCACCCCCATGGTCTCCTCCTCCTCCTCCTCCTCCTCCTCCTCCTCCTCCCCCCCTCGTCCTCCTCCTCCTCCTCCTCCTCCTCCTCCTCGTCCTCCTCCTCCTCCTCATCTTGAAACTTCCTCGCTGACCTTTGTGGCCCCGATGTAGCTCTTCGTGGCCTCTCGCTGTCCTTCCTGGCCCCTTTGCAGCCCTTAGTGGCCCCCTTCCGTCCGAGGCTGCGCCAATGACACGTGGCAGGGAAGAACGATATCGCCCCTGTTCAATCGAAGACGACGAGGGCGGGCATCCAGGGTTCGGGAAACACCTGTTGATAGACACGCACGCGTATAAGAACTTACAGTATCAAAATCATTGTTATTGTCATTCGGGGGCCAACGGCCCAATTTCATTCAGCCGCAATACTTCCACTGGTAAACGAACAAGGTGCGAGCCCGTTTGGGGCACTTCAATTCAACTATCCGGACGAAGGGCCCAACCATATGTAGTCGTGAGTAATGCGTTGTGGGTGTCGCTTCCGGTGGGCCACGCAATGCGTGATGGGGAGCGCCGTAATGGGTGGGGAGAACGCGTGCGGGCAGTCCCACTCGGGCCTTCGGTGGAGCTCCCTGTGGGGCCACGACGCGCTGTAGTGGATTGTGGAAACGCATGCGGGCGTTGCCGCTGGGGCCTTTGGTGGAACCACCATATGGGGCCACGAAACGTTGTACTGGGTGGGGGGGACGCATGCGGGAGTCCCACTGGGACCTTCGCTGGAGCTCCCTATGGGGCCACGAAGCGCTGCACTGGGTGGGGGCAACGCACCGGTGCCACTGGGACCTTCGGTGGAGCTCCCAGTGGGGCCGCGAAGCGCCCCTGTGGGGCCTCGAAACGTGTGAGGGGTGTTCCAAAAATTAGGCGGCGCCGCCATGCGGACTGCGCCACTGGGACCTTAGGTGGAGCTCCCTATGGTGCCACGAAACGTGTGAGGGGTGTTCCCAAAATGGGGCGGCGCCGCCATGCGGACCGCGCCACTGGGACCCTAGGTGGAGCTTCCGATGTGGTCACGAAACGTGTGAATGGTGTGCCAAAATGGGGCGGCGCTGCCATGCGGACTGCGCCACTGGGACCTTCGGTGGAGCTCCCTATGGTGCCACGAAACGTGTGAGGGGTGTTCCACAAATGGGGCGGCGCCGCCATGCGGACTACGCCACTGGGACCTTCGGTGGAGCTCCTACGGGGCCGCGAAACGCGTGAGCGGTGTGCGAAGATGGGGCGGCGCCGCCATGCGGACTGCGCCACTAGGACCTCAGGTGGAGCTCCCTATGGGGCCACGACGCGCGCGAGGGGTGTGCCAAGATGGGGTTGCGCCGCCATGCGGTCTGCACCATTGGACCTTGGGTGGAACTCGCTATGGGGCCACGAAACGTGTGAGGGGTGTGCCAAGATGGGGCGGCGCCGCCATGCGGACTGCACCACTGGGACCTTAGGTGGAGCTCCCTGTGGGGTCACGAAACGTGTGAGGGGTGTGCCAAAATGAAGCGGCGCCGCCATGCGGACTGCGCCACTGGGACCTTAGGTGCTCCTACGGGGCCGCGAAACGTGTGAGCGGTGTGACGAAAACGATGACGATGATGGTGATAATGACGATGATGGTGATGATGACGGCCATGAAGACGATGCCGGCCACGAGGTTGATGATGTTGATGACGACGATCACAACGACGATGACCAGGATGATAATGATGACGATGGGAGGAGGGAGGGAGGAGGGGGAGGAGGAGAGGAGGGACGCGAGGCGCCCTCTTCAAAACGAGGACCCAACACCACAAGATGGTTGGGAAAAACACAAGGTGCACGGGGGGTATCAACCGACATGTTTAGGTGTGAGAACTCAACAACAGCACTCATGTTCAAACTGACCTGCTCGCGTCCCTGTCAACACGTTTATCCCAAACCCTCGGTACCCGCCCTCTTCGTTTTCGATCGTACCCCTTTGGGGTATACCTTCCTCACCTGCTACGTGTATGTAACGCAGTCCATAGAAAACAAAGGAAGAGAGGACGGATGGAAGGGGGGATCACGAGAGAGATTAGCAGGAGGGGGGCTAGGAGAGGAGAACACGTGGCACAACCAGACGGAGTGTCGGGCGGGTAGACCCTAACGGGCGGGACGGGGAAGTGCCATGCGAAAACGAACCCAATGCATACATTTTGAAGTCCCGCGCGGAAGCGCGTTTTCGAAATACCTGCTGAGGAAAGATCAGCCAGGAGCCGTTGTTGTTGTTGCTGTTGCTGTTGTTGTTGCTGCTGCTGGTGCTGTTGTTGCTGATGTGGTTGTTGTTGTTGTCGTTGCGGCTGTTGTTTCTTGAACTCTCATTTCTGAGAATAAATATAGTTGATCCCCCCGCCCGGTGCACACTGTATTTTTCAATTGAAGTGCCCCTCCCGGGGCTCGCACCCTGTTTTATCAAGGAAAATCTTGAGGCACTGTGTCATTGGCCCCCGGTTTACAACGACGGCTCCCGCCTGATGCTTCCTCACAATTCATTGAAGAATCGCGCTTTCGCTTGGGACTCCCTGGCAATTTGCCACCGAATCGCAGCTCCCGCCGACAATTTATTGCAGAATCGCGTTTTCCCTTGGGACTTCCTCGCAACTGACCGCCGAACCTTCGCTTGATATTTCCTCCCAATCTATTCAGGTGCCGGTCCTCGACACTCAGGAATCGCGCTCCCGCTGCATATTGCCTGGCGGTTCAAGCAGGACTCACGCTTCAACGAACCGCCTGTCGGGGCCTGCTCGCCCGACCAGCCCGTTCATGACTGCAGTCGCCGCTCGCTGCCCTTCGCCCGCCTTCGCTCGCTGCCCTTCGTGGCCTCGTTGCTGCCCTCAGTGGCCCCGTCGCTGCCATTTGTGGCCTCGCATTATATGCCCTTCGTGGCCCCCGCTCGCACACGCCCGTCGTGGCCCCATACGCATGCCCTTCGTAGCCCCGCTGTCGCCCTTCGTGGCCCCCTCGCTGCCCTTCGTGGTCCTTTTGCTGCCCTCGATGGCCCGGATGTCGCCTTGTGGCCCCGTATACGAATGCCCTTCGTGGCCCCCGCTCGCTCGCGCCCGTCGTGGCGCCATATGCGTGCCCTTCGTGGCCCTGCTGTCCCCCTTTGTGGCCCCCTCGCTGCCCTTCGTGGCCCCGGTGCTGCCCTCAGCGGCCCCGTCGCTGCCCTCTGTGGCCTCGGATGTTATGCCCTTCGTGGCCCACGCTGACTTTTCTCACGATTTACTTGGGAATCGCGATGTCGCTCGAGACTTCCTCGCGATTCATGCAGGACCCACGCTTCAGCAACCCGCCTGCTCGACCTCGTCGCCTGGGCCCGCCTTCCCGACCTGCCCGCTATGGGTCTGCCCACCCGATCTGCTCGTCTAGTTATACCATTTGTTTTCTGCTCCATGCCCCCCTCCTGCTAATTTCTCTCGTGCTCCATTCTTGTCCCTCTCCCTTCCACCCGTCCTCTCTTCACTTGTTTGAGGGACTGCACTAAATACGATTGGCAGGTAAGGAAGATATACCCCCAAGGGGATACGATCGAAGACGACGAGGGCGGGAACCGAGGGTTTGGGGTATACGTATGGACTGGCACGTGAGCAGATAGGAGCGAACAGTCTAACAAATGATTGTTATTAGAGTTGTTGTTGTCGTTGTCGTTGTCGTTGTCGTTGCTGTTGTTGTTGTTGTTGTTGTTGTTAAATTTTCATTCTTAACGAACAATCATTGTTGATCCCCCCTCCTTCCGGGGTTCGCACCCTGTTTTTACAAGGGACAGTGTGGGGTCACCATGTTGGGCCTTTGGCCCCCGAGTCACAACAAAAACGGCTCCCGCCTGATACATCCTCACAACTTATTCCCACATCGCGCTCTTGCGTGGAACTTCCTTACAATATATACAGGAATCGCGCTATCGCGTGGGACTTCCTCACAATTTACTCAAAAGCGGCGCCCTCGACACTCAGGAATCAATCACGCTCTCGCTGTGGACTTCCCGCGATTTATTTGGGAATCGCGCTGTCGCTCGAGACTTCCTCGCGATCCATGCAGGACGCACGCTTCAACAACCCACCTGCTGGACCTGGCCGCCTGGGCCCGCCGTCCCGACCCGCCCATTAAGGTCGACCCGCCCGATCTGCCGTCACGTGTTTTCTGCTCTTAGCCCCCTCCTGGTACTCTTACTCGTGCTCCATCCTCCTCCCCTCCCCTTGTCCCTTCCTTCCATTCGTCCTCTCCTTCCCCTGCCTATACCCCTAAGGGGGATACGATCGAAGACGAAGAGAGCGGGTATCGAGGGTCTGGGGCATATGCGTTTAATGACAAGCGAGCAGATAAGAGCGAACAATATTGGCATGATTGCTATTGTTGTTGTTGTTGTTGATATTGTTGGTTGTTATTGTTGTTTTTATTGTTGTCATTGTTGCTGTAAACCAGGGGCCAACGACACAGTTTGAGGAGGAATAACCCGGAGAAGCAATTAAGGACCCCCCCGGCGTTATCATTAGCACCGCGCCGTAATTAAATAATTATTTGGGGGGGTTTTCGCCGAGCGATATTATTAGCACCGCGCAAATGGAAGGAAAAAAAATAATTCCAGCGCCCCGCCTCGGGTGGCATCCCAATTAGAATTGTAATGAGAATAAGAATACGAATACGAATAAGGAAAAGCTGAAAAAAGCTAAGGAAAAGCTTAGAAAAGCTAAGAAAAAGCTGAGAAAAGCTGAGGAAAGCTAAGGAAAGGCTAAGTACCCCCTCCTGGTGCCAGGATAACGCTTCCGGGTGCCGGGTGCGTTATCCTTTCACCGGAGAGGGGGGGGGGGTCCTTAATCGCTTACTCGGGTTACTCTCCCTGATAAGAAGCAGGGTGCGAGCCCCGCGAGGAGCACTTGGATGGACAAAAACTCAGTGTCCACCAGGCAGAGGGAATCAATAACACATATTCTTTTGATATGAAAAATCTTCCACAACAACACCAACACCAATACAAACAACACCAACAACACCAACAACAATGACGACGAGGACGAAAACGACGACCACGACAACGAAAACGACGACCATGGCGGCGGCGGTGGTGGCAGCGGCGAAAGGACAATGACGACAAACCAACGACGACAAAGCGACGCAGAGACAAAACGAAGACGACGACAAAAACTGAGGAGACGACGACGACAGAAGCCTCGACCATGGCGGCCGGCAGGCCGGCGGAGGCAACAGGGGCCGACAGCCCGGGGGCGAGCACCGCGCGCACCCGCCGGGGCGCCCTCGCCGAGGCATGGGCGACCGGAGCCTGTGGAGACGTGCAGCGGCCCACCTCCCCCCGGGATGTCCGCCTCTGTCGCACGGAGGCCTCCCAAATGGGCGGCGCAAACAAGCGGGCCTTACGCGAGACAAGATAGCGACTTTACGCCGCAGCTGGAGCGGGACGCCAGCGCGGCACGCTGCATTGGAGACGAGGGCGCTCACGCACCACCTTACGCGGGCAGCTGACGTGCCCACGTCCGCGCAGTCGAACCCGTTTTTCTGCGTCGCTGACACGGGGTCCGAGGAGATGGGGTCAGAGGATCGCGCCGCATCGCCGATGCATCGACGACGCCTAGCGGCGAGATCACGGCGACGTCGGCAATGGCGCGGTTGGCGTGAAGACCGTTGGGGAAACCAACACGTACGGATACAGCTACTCCCCAGACGCCTCCCAGGGTACATCCTGACCAGAAGTTCGGGGCGTATCCAGCGGTGGCGACGAGGGCCTCCGAGGAGGCTCCGAAAGGGCAGAACGAGGGACCGGTAGCAGAATGGGTACCTTTTCTAAAAGAAACACAAGCGCATGGATCTGCGCTGGACCCCCCTTCCCTGGCGCGCGGAGCGCGCAAGGGGCGGCGCCGGAGGCGCCGCTGGGGGGGGGGCCAGCGCGGATCCAGGAAATCCGCGCGAAGCGCCAAAAGTTTACGTTTATGGCGCTCTTTCTTCTTCGACTATCCTCTGCCAAAAGCATCGGGCTCCACATCGAGCGCGGCGGCGGCGGCGGCGGCGGCGCGGCGGCAGCGGCGGCGGCGGCGGAGAAGGAAGAGGAGGAGGAGGAGGAGGAGGAGGAGGAGGAGGAGGAGGAGGAGGAGGAGGAGGATCGTGGCGCCCAGAAATTACTCGGCGTATACAAAATGCGAGCAGGCTCTGGGTCCTATCAGGCGGAGCATCATACCACGGAAAAATATTAAGGACGAGTTCAAGGTCAGATATGTGGAGGCAATGGCCTTTTCGCGGTTGTTTCAGCAAGTCGAGATATGGCATGAACTTGGAGAAGGCAACGAGGCACGGCTGAGGGCTGCGTATATGCGTGGTCTCCGAGTGGCGACGGGCCTAGCCCATGATGCACGTACGGTGGAGCACCAACTAGATGAATATGTTCTTTGGAAAGCTAAGCGGGCAGATTTCACGACACGACAATTAGACGTATGAGGAGGCTTCGGTATCTAGAGAGGGTGGTAAACCATGCACCAGCGACCCTACGGCGACTGGTTGATATACTTGGTATTGGGGGTACGTGGTTAGGTGTACTTGTGACGGACTTGGAATGGTTGCAGCAATGGAAAGATACCAATGACCTACCAACGGAGATGCGGCAATGGATTCAGCTTATCCATCAGACCCCCAAGAAATATCTGGCGATATGTACCGCAGCCTGGCAACGTTTTCTGCAATGGCACATAGATCAGTGTCAGCACGAGGTATGGCTTCATAAGGTTCGGGGTATGGTCCCACGGGAGCATGAGGTGGGTCAGAAGATACAGTTTATCTGCTATGAATGTGGTGCCACATTTGACACCAAGTGTGCGTGGCACGGGCATCGGACGAAGGTGCACGGCAACTATGCTGACATACCTCGATATGCGTATGATGGATACTGCGCTGCATGTGATGCGGATTTTCATACGAGGAAGAGGCTGATATATCATTTGAAATACAGACAAACAAACTGCATCGAGATATTGCGTTGTGTAGTGGAGCCAATGGACGATGATAGTTTGGCAGAGTTCAACGAGAAAGATGTGAAAGAAACAGCTACGCTCAAGGCCATGGGATATTCGGAATCAAAAGCATTGCGGCCGCCAACAAGAGGACCGAGATATTGTCGTAACTCAAAATCGAAGGATGATCAACAGGTGGTCATTCCGCAGGTGATAACCGACGCTGTGACAATTTCTTGCCAAGAAAAAATGTGACTCACCAATGTGTGGATAGGGAGTCGCAACTGATATTGCTATATGACTCTGAGAGGGACTACATACCCTGGGTGAGTAGTTTCCCTGAGGATGCTCCGTTCAGAATTAGAAAGGTTGACATCAGGACATTTGATATGGACGCGATGGCCATGGAATGCATGTGTCACTCGATGGTTATTGATATCTGCGAACGGAAGACATTTGGTGTGGGTGGGCAATTGTACGGGTACATTGGGATGCGGTTGTGGGGTGGCACTGAAGTACATGGAAGAATGCGGAGCAAACAGACAAAGGCCAATACAGTGTTTCGAGCTCTAATGGTGTTGTTTCATGCTTGTGTGAAGGCTCATGTCCCAATGTGTGTGCTCACGGACATGGCCAAGATACCCACTGGGGTAAAGGAGCAATACATCAAGGAACATATCGTGGTTGACATTGATTTCCAAAATATGGATTATGAGTACTGGTATGACAAATGGTACATGATGAATGGGGAATACGTATGACTACTACGACATCCTTGTGAAGGTGCGCGCGGGTCGTGGCCCAGGGGGGGTGGATTCAGCCCACAAAGTAACCCCCTGGGCTAGACGGCTGAGTCGGGGCGCCCGACGCTGGACTTCAAGGGCGAGCTGCGGCCGCTGCTGGCCGTGGAGGCCGTCTGGGGCCTCTGAGAAGAGGCCGGTGTGGTGAGCCCCCCAGGGTGGGTCCCTACCTGGGGGGCTCGACAGCGTCGTGATGGGGTCGAAGGTGCCCTTCGTTGTTTCTTGATGAGGAGGAGTTAGGATGAGGATCAGGTGGCCAGGTCGACCCCGTCACGACTCGGTGCGCGGCCCGCGCGTCGCGGGCCGTGGAGACGCCACGAGGATCGCCTCTCTTGGTGCGAGCGCAGCAGCAGCAGCAGGAGGAGGAGGAGGAGGAGGAGGAGGAGGAGGAGGGGGGGCCCCGAAGAGAGGCCTGTCAGTAGCTGCGCCTCGTCCAGAGCGTTCGGGGGGGGCCCGCAGCTCCACCGGCGCAGCGGCGGCGGCGCGGCGCGACCCTCCGACCCCGTCCTGCTGCGGGCCCCCACGGGGGGTGGCCGGGCCTTCGGCCACCGAGCGCCCGAGGCGACGACCAGGGGCGAGGCGGGCGTTGCGCGCCAGGGCTCGACCTCTAAGCAGTGCTGTTCGTTTTCGCTGTCCTTCGCTGTGTTGTCGTTCTGTCTTCGTTTCTGTGTCTTTCTTCGTTATGTTTTCCTTCGCTTCGCTTTCGTTTTGCTTTCGTTTCCCTTCGCTGTGTCTTCGTTCTGCCTTTGCTGCGGAACGGAAACAAAACGAGAACGGCCCACGAAATCGCCAAGACACCGTTCAGCTCGATCCCTGCTACGCGCACTCGCCCGGGGGCCTCGCCAAAGGCATGGGCCATCGGCGCCCCTGGCATAAACAACCAAACAAAAACGGCATAACCATACAGTCGGCCCTTATCAGAAGAACGCGCGACAAGGATGCAAGGGCCTTGGACGCCCATTTCGAATCTTTTCGAGCGGGGCGCGGCCAACGAAAGTGGCCGAGGATGGACCGAAGAGGCAAGGATGCAACTGTACCCTAGGGAATGTTGACCATCCTTCCTATGCGGGTTGATTGTAAACAAACAATCACAAACTGCATAAACATACCCTTTGGAGCTCCGCGCGGTTTTCTTGAACCGCGCCGACCCCCCATCCCTGGCGCGCGGAGCGCGCTGGGGGCGGCGCTGGAGGCGCCGCCAAAGGTTCTGGCGGGACCGTGGAAAATTTATGCTTATGCTTTCGGTTAGTGTATTTAAACGGATGGATGCATGCTCTCCCTTGGCAGGAGAGCCCAGAATCAAATCGATAAGTCGTATCGGCGATCGAAATGAATCGGATCGGCGGAAATCGGCAGCTGAGTCGGAAAAAGTCGAACCAGCGGAAATCTGCAGGCTTGTACATGCCTCCTGTGAGACATCGCAACCCATATCGGAATCCCAAGTCGAATCGAATTGGAATCGGAAACCGTCGAAGTCGAATCGGAGAAATCGATAAGAGCCCTGCCTGGGCTATTCGCCCGCATCGTCGCTCCCGAGTGCGGGGACGGCCAGGCGCCTGTCTGTCGCGCGGGCCCTTGCCGTGCATCCGCAGCCGCGCGCCGCCTGCGCGCGGCGGGGCCGACGACGACGGCGGCGACGACGACGACGGCGACGGCGACGACGACGGCGACGACGACGGCGACGGCGACGGCGACGGCGGCGGCGACGGCGACGGTGACGACGAGCCAGGCCGCCCCTCTCTCGCGGCCCGCGCTCGGCTGCCCCGATGGGCCCCCGATGTGCTCCGACGGGGCCCCCGAGGTGCGGAAAGGATGGGCATCTCTTCGGGACCCTCCTCCTCCTCCTCCGCCTCCTCCTCCGCCGCCGCCGCCGGCAGCATTCCCGGCTCATCTTGAAGAGAGGACTCGCTGTCGGTGTCGCAGCGGACGTTGCCCATTGGAGACAGAAGGCCGCCTGCTCCAGCGGCCACTGTCGGTTCTGGACAACATTCGCTGCTGGGCATCGTGCTCATCTTTTCCGTACCTGTTTTGGGAGTCCAAACTCGACGAGTTCCGCGTCGTCGTCGTCGCCGCCGGCGTCATTCTCGTAGAATCGTTTTCGTCACTGACGTCGTCGTCGCTTCCGCCGTCCTTGTCGGTACCGTTTTCGACATTGTCGTCGCGGTCGTCGTCGTCGTCGTCTTCGCAGTTGTGGTCGGGAGCCCTGTGAAGAGCGGAGCTCCCCGAGGGAGGCCCGGTATCATTTCCCTTTGACGGTGGCCCTGTTCGCCGCGGCGCCCATGCTGGTACCAGGCCCTCCTCGCTGACACCTCCTCCTCCTCCTCCTTCTCGCGGGGCTGGGTAAGGCCCGCCAGCTCTGGTCTTGTCCTCAGCCGCACGGCGTGTCGAGCGCGCGCGCTCTTTGCCCGACGTGCTGCTGATTTCGCCACGTCGCCGCCCGTGGTCGCCGAGGCCAAGCGTGCCACGGTCGCGGGCCTCGGGGTTGATGTTTCCCTCTGCCTAAATGACGATGGTGGCGCCGCCACAGAATGCGCTGGGCCCTAGTACCGCGGGAAACCTGACCACTGGCTCCCTCCTCCGATATCCTTGTGTATCCTCCCTTTTGCCTCCTCCCTCATGCTGCTGCTGCTGCTGCTGCTGCTCCTGCTCCTTCTCCTCCTCCTCTTCCTCCTCCACCTCCACCTCCAACTCATCCTCCTCTTATTCCTCTGCGCATTATTATTGGAATTACTACTCGTCTTAATCTTCAGATGGTTACAATGAATAATAGTATCATCAGTATCAACATCAACGAAACTATTACTATTACTATTACTATTACTATTACTATTACTATTACTATTACTATTACTATTACTATTACTATTACTATTACTATTACTATTACTATTACTATTACTATTACTATTACTATTACTATTACTATTACTATTACTATTACTATTACTACTTACTATTACTATTACTATTACTATTACTATTACTATTACTATTACTATTACTATTACTATTACTATTACTATTACTATTACTATTACTATTACTATTACTATTACTATTACTAGTATTATTACTATTGCTAATATTATTACTATTACTATTACTATTACTATTACTATTACTATTACTATTACTATTACTATTACTATTACTAGTACTAGTACTATTACTATTAGTAGTAGGATTACACTTATTATCAATAGTAGTGTTAGTATCATTACTACCATTGTGATTATTACTATTATTATGATTATTAGTAATATTTGCCTTATTAATGTTATTATGGATAGTATTAGTATAATTATTAATACGAATCGTGCTGTTTTTATTATTGGTAGTATGCTTATTGTTCGTAGTATTCGTCATATTATTAGTATTCTGCTTCTGCTTCATATTCAGCGTCGAAAGCATCAGTGGCACCCCTGGGGGAAGAGTTTCATATGTGCAGCCTGCCGCCACAGTTGCGCTACTAGTGCAGCTAAGGCCAGACGTGACCAAGAGGACTGCCCTGGCTACTGCGAGTTTCACAGTAGCCGTGCGAGCAATCCGCGAGGCCACAATCTCTATTTCTTCGGCTACGAAGACGAATGCAGTCCCTTGAGCTTGATCTTGTGCTGGACCTGTGGAGCCTTCACCGAGAGCACCAGAGGGCTAGCAGACGAATGCCCTGGAGAGCCCCCTAATCACGGTAGACGTCTGCAAAAGCAGAGAGCCGCGGAGGGTAGACATCCCAAGGGGGCCGCGAATTCACCAATTGTTTTGCGTTCACCGATCCCTCTGGCCCAGCTGGTGAAAGAACTAGCTGAGACGAACCCCACCGACCTCGAGATAGGTAATCCGAGTGGGGGAAACGCTGCCTGGGACGTTTCACGAGACGAGAGCCATCCGCCTGTCTCCGAGGTCGCCCGCGCTTGCCAGGAAAGCCACCCAGAGGGGTAGCGGATTGCGGCCCTGGACGGCCACACCCCTCTTCAGTCTGAGCGCTGGTCCCCCTCCTCCTCCAACTCCTCCTCCTCCTCCTCCTCCACCTCCTCCTCCTCGTCCTCCTCCTCCTCCTCCTCCTCCTCCTCATCCTGCTCCTCTCCCTCCCCTTCGGCCTCCCCCTCCTCCTCCTCCTCCTCTTCCTCCTCCTCCTCCTCCTCCTCGTCCTCCTCCTCCTCCTCCTCCTCTTCCGCTTCCTCCTCCTCCGCCCTGCGCCTCCACCTCCTCCTTCTCTCTTCCTCCTCCTCCTCTTGTCCTCCTCTTCCGCCTCCTCCTCCCTCTCCCCTCCTCCTCCTCCCTCTCCCCTGCTCCTCCTTTTCCTTCTCCTCCTCCTCATCCTCGTCTTCTTCTTCATCTCCTTCTTCGTCTTCTTCGTCTGCGAAATAATATAAGACTATGTTTCTTATTCTAGGGATTATTCTTTGTATTCGCATTATTAGTCGTATCACTCTTGTTCGAACCAGTATTCGTCTTCTTCTTTTTCTAAATAAGCGTATGGTGTCTTCTTACTCGTACTATTATGATTATGCTTATGCCTCTTCTCCTTCTCCTTCTCCTTCTCCTCCTCCGCCTCCTCCTCCTCCTCCCCCTCCACCTCCTCCTCCTCCTCCCTCCTTCTCCTCCTCGTCCTCTTCCTCCCTCCTTCTTCTTTTTCACATTATCATTCGTGTTATTATTATTAGTATTACTCTGCGTATTCGTATGCTCGGCACTTTTATTACTATTATTATTCGTATTCATACTAATCTGGTTAATGACAATCATATTATTAGTAATATGATTCATCTGTTTATGCGTCTGCTTCTCCTTCTCCTCCTCCTCCTCCTCCTCCTCCTCCTCCACAATTGCACAATATGAATACTACTCTCCTCCATCCCCTGATGGCGTGCGGAAGATAGCGGACACCCCTCCGCGTACTGCTTTTACACACAAGATTTCCCGGAGTTGGGTTTTCGCTTGGGTTTGTTTCAGAATGATGCTCTCGCTGAGGCGCGGGCTTCATTGTCGGGCTTCCGCTCGTTCTGAATCGTGCTCCCGCTGCAGCGCTGGCCTCATTTCCGTGCTTCCGCTCGTTCCGAATCGTGCTCCCGCTGCAGCGCTGGCCTCATTTCCGCGCTTCCGCTCGTTCCGAATCGTGCTCCCGCTGCAGCGCTGGCGTCATTTCCCGTGCAATGCCACGGCATGCAATGCAATGCTAGGTTGCGTTCCGCTGCGCGATGCCATGCCTTCAGCTGCAGCTGTCATATCCAGTGCGTTAGTGCCACGTCATGCTATGCCATGCTACGCTTTGATCTTCAACGCCATGCTATGCAATGTTATGTTCGAGGCCGCTGTGCGATGCCATGCTTTGCGTTGCGAAGCTTTGTGATGCAATTCTTCACTACGCCACGCCACGCCATGCTGTGACACGCTTTGCGGTGCTCTTCTACGCCACGCCATGCCGTGCTCTACAATGCATCGCGTACCCTTTCGCGATCATTGCCCTGCTCAACATCCGACTGTGCGAGCAGAGAGGTGATCTACGCCATGGTAAGGGATGGGAGGGAGGGGTAGGATGTCAGATCTGACGCGAGCGCACCTAGCTTGTCCCCCCTCCCCCTCCCCCTCCCCCTCCCCCTCCCCCTCCCCCCCCCTCCCCCTCCCCTACTCTCCCCTCCCCCTCCCTCCTCCTCCCCTCCTCCTCCTCCTCCTCCTCCTCCTCCTCCCTCTCCTACTCCTCCTCCTCCTCCTCCTCCTCCTCCTCCTCCCTCCCTCCCCTCCCCTCCCCCCTCCTCCTCCTCCTCGTCCTCCTCGTCCTCCTCCTCGTCCTCCTCCTCCTCCTCCTCCTCCTCCTCCTCCTCCTCCTCTCCTCCCCCTCCTCCTCGTCCTCGTCGTCCTCCTCGTCCTCCTCGTCCTCCTCGTCCTCCTCGTACTCTCCTCCCTCTCCTCCTCCTCCTCCTCCTCCTCCTCCTCCTCCTCCTCCTCCTCCTCCTCCTCCTCCTCCTCCCTGCGGCATCGCAGTGCCGCCCACCCTTCCCCGCGCCGCGGTCCTCTTCCCCGCGAGCGCGCATCCCCTACGGCGCGCGGTCCCCGCCCACCACCCACGGGTCGTGCACGGGCGAGCCCGGCTCGGCCTGCCCCGGGCCGCGCGCGCGTGCGCGAGCAGCCGCCGCCGCGCCCTTGGCCGCCGCGCGGTCGCAGAAACGGTCCAGCAAGGTCAAGAAGGCGCACCTCCGTTAGGGATCAGTCAGCATCGGATCGGGTTGCGTCGGCAGGGGATCGACCTCGAATCGGATCGGCTGCGCCAGGCTTGCAGCCCACAGAGGACGTGCGCGCCCGATTACGTACATGAATACGGCCCCCAGTGTGCGAGGCTAGCCTCGTGATAGGAACGTTCGCGCCATGCGTACTTTCGAAACCAATGTGAATTCGTGCACGTGCACGTCCTTCGTTCACTCCTGATCCGTCGGAGGCAAGAATCCAGAGACTCCGGCGCTGTGATTGCTTCAGTCGCGGCGGTTTTCATAGGTTCTGGCCTCCGGCGGCCGCTTTTGGGCCCGTGGGGCATCAGAAACGGATCCAGGAGGCGAAACTGCCCAGGACAAGGGGTCGGGGGGAGCATCGCACACACACTCGCTGGGGAGCCTGGTCGAAAACATGAGCGATCGGAGTCCTTGGGTACTTTTGTTTCGTCGGCGGCGAGGCAGAGGCAGTCCGCACCAGCGTGAGGCGAATCGGGGCAACCGAAAGGCGAATTGTCCATCGTGCAAGAGGAAGGAAAGAAGACGAGGAGTCATTGGATACACGAAATGCTCGCGCCTGTCGGGTCGGACGAAAGAGAAGGTTGCATGCAGCGCTGCGTATACGCTGGGAGCCCATTGCTGTCTGGGCCTCCCGCGCGCACGGTTGTCGTCCCAGATTCGAGGCATTCGTCAGGAGGAGGAGGAGGGAGGAGGAGGAGGAGGAGGAGGAGAGGAGGAGTAGGAGGAAGGGGAGGAGGAGGAGGAGGAGGGAGGAGGAGGAGGAGGAGGAGGAGGAGGAGAAGGAGGAGGAGGAATAGGAGGAGGAGGAGGAGGAGGAGGAGGAGGAGGAGGAGGAGGAGGAGGAGGAGGAGGAGGAGGAGGAGGAGCAGGAGCAGGAGGAGCAGGAGGCGTCTTCCCCGGCGCCTCCCGGCGGAGGGAGGCGCTCCTGCATCGAGGAAGGGCGCCCGACCGCTGGGCCGAGACCAGCTGCACGCAGCAGGCCTCGTGCTCCCCCCCTGCCCAGTGACTCCGGCTCCCTCCGCCCCGAGTGATCCTCGCCGCCTGCTGCTCGGGCGGGCCCTGGCGGCCGATCGGGACGGGCCAGGCGCCCCTCGGAACGCTCTCGGCGAGGCGCAGCTGCTGAAGGGCGGGCAGATCGATCGCGGCTGGAAGGCCGCCGAGAGCCCAGGAACGCGTTCCCAAACCTCGAAGCCTGTGTCCTATTCTCCCCTCCTCCGACCCGACCCTGGGCTGATCCTGTCTCTGTTTAGAATAAGAAAACCAGCATGAACGCAAACTTTCGGAGCTCCGAGCGGATTTCTTGGATCTGCGCTGGACCCCCCTGCGGAGTTGTCTCTATCGAGTCCAGGTCACTCTCGAGTTGCAGGTCCGCTAGTATGACACGCGTCGGCGGATAGAGAGAGCAGATCAACGCAATGGACATGACGAACGGACAACACACACACACACCCATACCCATAGGGGGGTCGTTGGGAGGAGGACTGGCTATGGGTATGGGTGCGGGTTGTCGGACCCTGGGGAACGCTCCCGTTCGAGCGGGGACCCCCATCCGACAACACGCACCCATAGCCCTCTCCGATCCCTCTATGGGTATGGGTGTGTGTTGTTGGTTCGTCAGGACAGGGATGGGCATAGGGGGGGTCAAGTGTCCGATGTGGCGCGAGCGCACTGGAGCGACGAAAAGAAACGGGCCCTGCGCGAGAGGACGTAGCGACCCTACCCGGTGGCTCGCGCGGGCCGCCCGCGCGGAGAAGGCTGCACTGCACGCCAGGGCGCCTGCGCGCGACCCGCTGCAGCTGGGCGGCTCGGGCGCGCACGCACTGGGCAGCGGGGCCCGTCTTTTTTTTGGCGTCGCCCGCCTGGCCTGCCCAATCCGCGCTGGCGCCGATTGTCTGTCGCAGCGAATCACGGCAGGAACCATGAGTGTCCTTGCCTGCCCACGCGTGTTTCAGGATGCATGGCCTTCTTGCTCGCTTGCCTGGCCCGCCCTCTCCCCCCCTTCCGCCGACCCGGCCCTCGGCCGGTCCCGCCCCCTCTGTCTCGAGGCCTCCGAGATGGGGTCGGAGCAGACGGGGTCCCCGGATCGCGCCGCATCGCCGACATCTCGGCGAGGCATCGTCGACGTCGGCGATGCGTCGGCGGCGTCGACGCGAAGCAGATCGTGCTGCACATCGAGCCGCATCGGCGACGCATCGGCGATACGGCGCGATCCTCCGACCCCATCTGCTCCGACCGCATCCAGGATCGGGGAGACGTAAGACTCGGGTACGGGGGACTCGGGTTGGCCCGACGGGGCCATCATAAAGATGACGAGACCCGATCTGAAACTTGACGCGAGCTGCCGCTGCAAATATCCCACGGTAGCTGGACCGTCAAAGTCCAAGACGCGCTCCTCAAAAAACGTCGGCAAACCCGAGTTCTGGCTCACTCGAGTCTTACGCTTCCCCGATAAAGAGGCCTAGCCTGTTGCAGCCGCCCGCACCTCTCGGCGTCGCCCTCGTGCCGCCAGCCGCCCGCCGGCGCCGCCGGCGCGCCCGCGGCGCCGCCGCAGAGGCCCTCGGCGAGGGGCGCGGCCTCGGTGCCCCAGGCCGCCGGCGCCGCGGCGGCCGCCGGCACGGCCAGCGGCCGGGGGGGCTGCGGCGGCGGCGCGGGGCGCCCAGCGGGCGCGGGGTGCCAGGCAGGCGGGAGGGCGCCCGCGGCCGCCAGCACCTCACAGTAGAGGGCAAAATATGCACCCCCATAATAACCACCTCGACAAGCGAGGCCGTTTGGCAAACGCACCCAAAGAAGAAGTCGAACAGGGCAGGGCTGTCAAAAAAACGCCCGGGGCCGTTTAGTAAACGCCATTTATCGGGTCCGGGTGTTTTTTCTTCCCTTGCCATAGGGCGGCGAGGTCTGTGGTTGTCCACCGCCACTGGCCAGGCCCCTCCTGCAGGGCAGCTTTTAATACATGTTTTTTTGTAATAAAAAACTGTTTCTAATACATGATTAATGTATGAATGAATTTATGCATGAACTCATCGTTGTTTCTAGCACTAAATCCCTGCATTTTTCATACATCATCCGCACGCGGAGCATGTATTAAAAACGGCACTGTACGTATATCGGCTACACGCAGGAGCGACCCCGGGTAAGAGTGACCTCTGGCGCGCGGCTTTTTGGGGGCCGCCAGGGGACCAAAGGCACGCAATGCGCTACTATTGCATCGCGTTCGGCGATCGGGGGGCCCCGCTGGGCCCGCACCAGAGGTCACTCCGGCGAAAGATCACTCCTACGTCTAGTCGAGTACAGCCGAAAAACGTCGGATCGTGCTACGTCGACGGGCTCTGGACCGTAGAGCTACGCCGCCCTGGCTTTCGGTCGGGCATGTCCCCCTGCAGGCGGATTTTGGAGGAAAAAGATTAAAACATTCAGACAAATAATCAAATCGCCCCCACACGATGGGCTGATTATTCTCGAAGATTCCTTCTGTAGGGGGACGTGCCCGGCTTAACCCTGGCTTTGCCAGGGAGGCAATCTGCACCGCTCGCGGGCCCAGGATGGGCCTGGCCAGTGGCAGTGTGCCCGGACAGATCTCGTCGCCCCGCACCTGGTCGTTGAGACGAAGCCGAAAATGGGATTGGGACAATATCGGAGCGGGCGGGACAGAGCGGGGATCTCTGTTCGTCAGCGATCCCATGAGAGGGCATGAACGAGCACACAGTCGTGCAGCGCCACCTTATCAGGTGGCAGAACGCGAGGCGGCGATGCACGCCGCCTCGCGGGCCTGAATACGCGCCTGCAGGGCCAGCATCCCAGGTGTGTCGGTAACTCCTGTGGACGCTGGCGGCGTGTTCTGCAGGATGTGTCGGGCGCTGCGGCCGTGCCAGAGCGCTCAGGACCGCGCTGAGAGCGCCCCAGAACGCTCTGGAGGGATGCTCCAAATCCTGGGCCCGCCCGAGTCGTGCCGGGGACTACGGTGACGCGGGTAAGCAGCGGAAAGCTGCTCACGCAGCTGGTTTCCCCGGCGCCTCCCAGTGCCGGAAGCGACCGTGTACTATCGGCGGTGGACAAACCTCCCTTTCATAAACCTCCCCTTAGTGAAAACGGCCCGGGACCGAAACCGACGGACCTGGACCCGCAAAAATGGCGGCCGCGAGGCCCTCCCGCGAACCGAAAACGGCCGATTCCTTAATCGACGTGTCAGGGTGGGAGGTCTATCCCCCCCCGATGACAGTAGCGAGAGGGTGGCGCCCGGCGGCGGGGCCGGAGCCAGATGCATGCCTGCGCAGTCTTCGTACACCTCCTCCCCCCAGTCCCCCCCCTGCCTCCTGTCGTTCCGGACGAAGAGCCGTCGAAGCAAACGTTTCCGCCATCGGCGGCGTCTGTCCCAGGGCGGCCTGTCTTTCTGGACGAAGAGCTGTAGAAGCAAACGCTTCCGCCATCGGCGGCGTCTGTCCCAAGGGCGGCTGGAAAGTGCCTCCCCCTGAGCCTCTCGGGGTGTACACGTTTCAGCCGTCCTGGAGCAAGGGCCCCCGATGGCGGAAACGCTCATCTCATACAGTGATGCCTCCGCCGACCTTCGCCCGCCCCAGACCTGGACCACCACGCTGGCCAGCACCGCGAGCCGCTTCGTGCCCGCACCGAGGCCCAGCGAGGGCCCCCAGAGGCCGAACGCAGCCAGAAGCCTCCTGTCCAGATTTCTTCACGACGATCCTGTCTGGGCCCCGTCCGTCGCCGGCGCTGCCGGCGTCGTCGCCGTCGTCGCCGCCGTTCGCGTCGTCGCCGTCACCGCCCCCGTTCGCGCCGCCGTCGCCGGCCGCCGCCCGCCCTCGCAGGACCGGGGCCCCGTGGGCGGGACGGGGGCCGCAGGTCCCCGTCGCGCGGCGGGCGGGGCGGGCGGGAGAGACGGGGGCCGCGACGACGACGGCGGCGTTTCTCTCATAGGCCGCTGCTGCCAAACACCGCGTGTTCCTGGGAGGCGTGGGCTAGCAGGCTCCCGTCGTCGATCGGTGGGTGATCTGGGGTCGATGTATCCGCCCCCCCAAGCCTCTACCCCCATGGCGTTGATCGGGCATGAAGAGGGGTGCTTGTTGCGTCCCGGCTGGGAAAAAAGCAGCGTGGCCGACTCAGGCTAAGTGCGAGACGAGTTACGCAGCGCGAGCGCAGCGGGATCAAGGAAGGCACCACAGACTAGTAAAAGAAAGAGGCCCGGCAGGGGACATAATCACAATATGCGATTCTCCCCTCTGACGTTCCCAATGGCCCTCCGCTGCCCAGTCTTCCGGCCACAACTTGGGCAAACCTTGCACCCCTGGAGCGCTCTCGACAAAGCGCAGCTGAAACACACACTTTCGCCGGTCCGCGCGGATTTCTTGGATCCGCGCTGGACCCCCCTCCCTGGCTCGCGGAGCGCGCCAGGGGCGGCGCCAGAGGCGCCGCCAGGGGGGCCCAGCGCAAATACAAGACACCCTCGCGGACCTCCGGAAGTTTATGTAAGTGCCTTTTTTTGTTCTCCGATGATGGACACCGCCTCGGGCCTCGAGAACTCCCGAAGAATCCCCGCACCGAGCGCCTGCACCACCACGCTGGCCAGCGCTGCCGGGTCCACGCGGGGGGCGGGCGACGGCGCGGGCGGCACGGGGTCGCCGCCAGGGTCGCTGCCGAGGCCGTGGGGTGGCCAGAGTGTCCGCAGCGGCGCCCGAGGCTGCGGGGCGGGGGGCGCCAGGAGCCGCTCCAGCAGCACGCGCTCGACCCGCTCGGCGAGGGGCGCCCTGCCAGACGAGGCCAGGGCAGAGACAGCATCGGGCGGGGAGCAAGCAGAAAAAGACCCCTGAGAGCCGGCGGTGCGCGGTGCTGGGGCGCCACGGCCTTCCTCGGAGCGCTCCGGGACGCCTCTGGAACGACTTGCCCCTGTCCTGTAGCCCCGCCCGGCCTGCTCCCGGCGGGGTCGCTGGGTCGAGAAGCAAAAAGCGGCACAGGCATGATTCCCCAGAGGTCCACGCGGATTTCTCTGATCGGCTCTGCCGGGCTCCCCCACCCCGGGGCGCCGCCGACGCCGCCACTGGCGCGCTCCGCGCGCCAAGGAGGGGAGAGTCCAACGCCGATCCAAGGCATCCGCGCGGACCTCCGAGAAATTGTACCTCTGCCGCTCTTTGTCCCTCCGGATGGGGAAGGCCCGGTCGACGTAGTCCGTGGCCAGCCGGCCCGCGGCGATCAGCGCTCCCAGGGGGGGCCGCCGCGGCAGCCACGCCTCCAGCGCGTGGGAGGCCCGCCGCACCACGCTGACGCCCTGGACGATGTTCCGTCGGACCAGCTCCGCCCTGGCAGGCCCGAGCTGGATCGAATCGCGCAAGCGGATCGAGTCGGAAACAAGCCGGATCGCCCACGGATCGTCCCGGATCGAATGGAACCTGGATCGCCGCGCCTGGCTCTGGGCGGCACTGGCCGATGCTGGAGAATCGGTCTGAACCGAATTCAACCTCGGGGATCTTCTGACCCGGGTCAATCCAGACTGGGGCCAGTCAGGCCTTGCAGAATCCTGCAAGATCCTGCCAGAACGCGAAGGATCCTGCCAGATCCTGCAAGCACGCTCCTGCACCCAAGCCTCGGTCAGTGCGACCCTGGCCCTGCAGGATCCTGCAAAATCGTGCGCTCTGGCTGACCCCCGCTTGCATGGACCCCCGTCTCGAGGCCCCCGATCGGATCGGAATGGCGGCCCCCGCCGGCGAATCGCATCGCATCGCATGGGAGCGTAGGCGGCCCTGCCTGGTGACCGCCAGGCTGCGCCGCAGCCTGGCGTCGAGGCGCGCGCGGCGCTCCAGGAAGGAGCCCTCCGAGCCCAGCACGCAGAGGGCCTTCGGGGCGTGCGCACAGCGCCCCCCCGCGGTCGCGTGGCCACCCCAGGCTCGGGGGCGCGCGGGCGTGGATCTAGCGATCCAGAGATCCGGCGCGTGGTCGCCAAATCCACGCATCGGAGGAGGCGCCCTCCCCAAAACGCGGCCGGAGCCGCCTCGCTCGGCGGCGGAGATCGGCGCTTTCCCATGGACACGGGGCCCGCCGCGAATCCACGCCCCCGGGAGGACGCGGCCAACGCAGCGGCCGCCCGAGCCGCATCCGACCGCTGGCCATCGCTCGGACGTCCATTCCCTGTGTTTTTGTCGGTTTCGCGCGTGGCTTGTTCGCCAAATGATCGAGGGATGCTCCTCGATGCTCCTCGCCGAAGGAACAATGCGCACGTCCGAGCGATGCCAAGACCGAGCGCGCCAGGCCACGACGCGGCCGCGGCCGACCGAGGCTGGCATAATTAGGCGGCGCATCCGACGTGGCCGACCGCGCAGGGTCGTGAGCCCCGCGCGGGGCCCTCGCGCGGGGCGGCCACGCCGACCGCGAGGCCTTCCCGGGTCGGACGAGGGGGGGGAGCAGGCCAACGTTTTTTCTCGTTCGGCGCCTCGGCATTGGGCGGGAGGGGGGGGGAGGGGAGGGGGGTCTGGCTCGGACCTCTGCCTCGCGCGACTGGATGCAACAGTGTGTCCAGTATGGGGGAGACTGCGCCTAGGGGGGAGCAGGCCAACGTTGTCTCGTTCGGCGTCTCGACACTGGGCGGAAGGGGGGGGAGGGGAGGGGGGTCTGGCTCCGGACCTCTGCTTAGCGCGACTGGATGCAACAGTGTGTCCATTCTGGGGGAGCCTGCACCTGCTTGAGACAGGCGCAGAAAAACAGCCAAGATCCCCTCCATGGGGGGGGGAGGGGGGGGGCAGGGCCCGAGCCGATCGGCAAAACAATATACAAACACGGTCAACAGGGAAAGGGTTCGGCGGGACGCGCGGAGGCGTACAAGTACGATAGGTCCTCCTTGGAGGCGCGCGTCTGGCCCGAACATCTAGTATACCCAGCTTGTAGTAGATCGTTTCCCGAGCAGTGTGACCAGAAAGCGCCCGCCGCGACGCACATACTAAAATGTGTTTCGGTGCGCGCGTCGCCTCTGGGGGGGGGGCGACGCACGCATAGTATCAGAGTGTCAGCATGATCGGGTGACGCCGATTCGAGGTTCGAGGTTTCTGGGCGTTTTCGTCGGCTCTCGGCGGTTTGCCAGCCTCGGGGTGCTCTCCAGCAGCTGCGCCCCGCCGAGAGCGCGCTGGGGGTGCTCGGATCGTCCCGATCGGCCGCGGGGAGGCCCGAGCCGTGACCCGAAACGCAGAGGACGAGGAGCATTCGGAACAGTGAAGGGGGCCCCGGGACACACGAGCAAGTCCACACAAATCCCAGGACCCCCCAAATTTCATCATGTTTGCTGGGTTTTCGTCCCCCCCACCACTTCCAATATTCTCCCAAATATCTTCTTGGGAATCGACGATGAATTGTGCCTGTGTGTTTCTTTGGAGTCCCGAAACGTTGCGGTGACATCTTGTCCTCGCCGCCGCCGCCGCCGCCCCCTCACTCTTGTCCGCCACTGTCGGGGCTACAGTAGGAGCCAGACCACAATGAAGGGGCCAAGGGACACACAAATCCGCCGATCCGGCGTGTGAGTTTGAAAACGTCTCAGCTACAGCCTACAGCCTAGAGCCTGAGCTTCAGCTCTGCTGGGGGGGGGGCCCGGGTGGCTCTGCCAGGGAAGGGGGAGGGGGGGGGGTACGAGTTGTGGTGCGCTTTCTGGGGGGTGCTCTTCCGGGCCGACGAGGGCTCCAAGACGGGCCAAGAGGGCCCCAAGACCCCCCAAGACGGCCCCAGAAGCCCCCGAGACGCCCAAAGAGCGTTCCAAGACTCCGAAGATGAGCTCCAGACGGCCCAAGAGGCCGCCGAGACGCTCCAAGAAGCCTCCAAGAGCCCTCAGAAAAGGACCCTTAGAGGCCCAAACAATAGATTGTACGATGGTTTTGTAAAGATTCTGGCCTTCCCGCTTTTTCGGCTCCCCGACGCTCCAAGACGGCCCCAGGGTCCCCCACGATTGCCCCAAGACGGCCCAAGAGGCTTCCAAAATGGCCCCAAGACGGCCTAGAGCCCCAAGACTGCCCAAGAAACCCCTCAAGACGGCCCCAAAGGCTCTCAAAACGGCTCCAAAAGGGGAACCAGACGGGGAACCCGAGCGGAAATTTCGAGCCCTCGGCCTCCAGAGGCCCCGAAGAGGCCCCAAGAGGCCCCCAAGAGGGCCCCAAGAGGGCCCCAAGAGGTCCCAAGAGACCCCCGAGAGGCCCCTGGCAGGACCCAAGAGGCCTAGAAGAGGCCCCCAAGAGGAGGGTCCCCACAAAGGCCCCCAGGACGCTTCAAAAGTGTACCCATGAGGCCCCCGAGAGACTTACCACGAGATCCCAACGAAAACTGAAGAGCCCTCCGACACCACCCAGGCACGGTGGCGGCATTGGCCGAAGGCCACTACACAAACGTAAACGTCACCATCATCGTCATCATCATCATCATCATCATCATCATCATCATCATCATCATCATCATCATCATCAGCATCATCATCATCATCATCATCATCATCATCATCATCATCACCATCACCATCATCATCATCATCATCATCATCATCACCACCACCACCACCATCATCATCATCAGCATCAGCAGCAGCAGCAGCATCATCATCATCATCAACCTCCTCGTCCTCCTCCTCCTCCTCCTCGTCCTCCTCCTCCTCGTCCTCTTTCCCCCTCGTGTCACAGCCAGTCCCCCGGATCCCCCGTGGCGACGAGGAGGGCCCTCGAGGACAGAGCCTCGCACCTCGATCCTCGAGGATCCAGGGTCGAACCTCGACGTGGGCGCCGCCTCCTTCGAACTCGACAAAATCCGTTCAACGTCTGACATCGGTCCCTGGACCCCCTCCGGGGTCCATCTGGCGCAGCTTTCCGTGCTGGATCGATGTTTCAGAGTCCCAAGCCCCACAACTGCCTCCACAGGCCTACAACGCGCAAACACTTCCTGGAACCTCGAAGTTCAAACATAAACAAAAATGGAATCCGCCGATCCAGCGTGTGAGTTTGAAGGGGGGACAAGTTTTCCGGCGCTTTCCGGGGGCTGGGTTTTCAGAAGACTACAGTCTCGAGGATTCGTCGAAAGAGTGGTCGCGGCCGCAGAGGCCTCTGGAGACGGTCCAAGAGGAGCCCCGAGACCCCCAAAGATCGCCCGAAGACGCCCAAGATGGCCCTCCGACGGCCCAAGAGACCTCCAAGACGTCCCAAGAGGCCTCCAAGAGGCCTCCCACGAGGTCCCCAAGGGGCAAACATCGTTGATTTTCATATGTTTCTTCTACGTTTTTGGGCTGTCGAGTTGTTCGACTTTCCGACGCCCCACCACGGCCCAAGAGGCCCCGGCGACCACTCCAAGACGGCCCGAGAGACTCCCTAGAGGACCGCACGACGGCCCAAGAGCCGCCCAAGACGGCCCACGAGGATCCCAAGACTGGCCCAAGAGGACCCAAAAAACAAGCGAAAAACTACAAAAAACAAGCCTTCCGCCCCAAGAGGCCCCCAGGAGGCCCCAAGAGTTCCCAAAGAGGCCCCCAAGAGCCCCCCAAGACGCCCGCAAAGCGTGAACAGTTCAACCGGTAAAAGAAAAGGAGAAAGGAGAATAAAGAAACCAGCAAAGACAACGGGAAGCGGTTCATGAGACACAAAAGCGTGCACAAAGGCAAAGCAGACCCGTTCACGCTTTCGCATTGCGAAATGAAAGGCGAACAAAACAGAACCAACCCCCCGCCAAAAGGCACCCAGATCTATTTTTCCATATTTTCTGGGCTTTCGTCTTCCCCCCCGCTTCCCATATTTTCCCATATTTTCCGGGGATCGACGATTAATTGTGTCTGTGTGTTTTTTCCCTCCTGACACAAGAAACCGTCCACAAGACACCCAACCCCGAGACCCGGGGACGCCCACTGCACTGCAAGATCATCGAAAACCCAGAAACCCCCAGGGCACCCTGGAGGCAGGCAGGGTGCTTCCTGGCATGGGTCTCCACTGTGTGGTGATGGGGGCCCACCCGTCACTGAACCGACCTTGCAGACGTGCTGCGGCGGATTTTTGCGTGGACTTCTGTGAATGCAAAACCCCGAAACGGCGAGTGAAAAACGAAGTGAATTCCACGTGGTTTTTTGTGGTCTTCACTCCTGGCCCAGCAAAAATCCGCACGAACTCCACCTTGCAATCCGGAGCGAACTTCTCCAGGACAATCCGGGCCCATCCCAGTGTTCTCCGGACGAGATCCGCTCTGCGATGTTGGCGCCATGATCGGGGATCTTCTGACCCGGGCCAGTCCAGACCCAGGTCGGCCAGGCCCTGCAGGATCCTGCAGGATCCTGCGCCCAAACCCGGGCCAACGCGAAGGATCCTGCGGGATCCTGGAGGATCCCGCACCGGAGCCTGGGTCAGTGCGACCCTGGCCCCGCAGGAGCCTGCAAGACTGGAGGGGCCCTGGGACACACAAATAAATACACACAAATAAAAATATTCCCCATAGTTTCCTATATTTTCTGGGTTTTTGTCTTCCCCCCCACTTCCCATATTTTCCCATATTTTCCGGGGAATCGAGGATTAATTGTGTCTGTGTGTTTCTTTCCCTCCTGAAAGACTCCCGTTCGCGTGGGCCCCCGTCCCATTGAGCCCCGCCGTGACGCCCGGCTGGCCCCTCCGGAGGCACGCCATGCCGTTCTCGAGGAGGGTGCCCCGCGGCGGAGCGCCCAGGCCGGCGGCGCGCAGCCGCGTGCTCCCACGCCCCCGTGTGCCCCACCGCCGGGGTGAGGTCGGGCATATGTCCTCCTCCCGGCGGATTTTGGCCAGAAAATGAGGAATGATCAACACATGCCCAAAGAGAATCAAAGAATGCTAGAAAATCGTCCCCGTACTATCTTTTACTATCCAGTACTATTCCTCCCGCAGAGGGACATGCCCGACTTACTGCTGGGGGAGCCCTCCTACCGGCGGATTTTGGCCGGAAAAGGAAAAAGAATCAACAAATGCCCAAAGAGATTCAAAAAATGCTAGATACAATTTCTTACTTTTCTTTAATTTTCCTCCTGAAGAGGGACATGCCCGACTTACTACTGGGGGAGCCTCGGCCCGGGAGTCCGCCATGCCTCGCCGCCACATCAGCGACATGCCCCCGGTGACGAACCTGCACGCTCCGCAGGCGGGGGGGCTATCGGGCCCCCGTCGGCGACTAGTGGTCGACTCGCCCCCCCCCCCCCCCCAACCCGCAGAAGAAGGACGCGGGGTAAGGATGCGAGGGCCTTGGAAGGCCATGTCGACACTCTGCGAGCGGGGCGCGGCCAGCGAAAGCGGCCAAGGATGGGCCGAAGGGGCAAGGACGCAGGGCTCACCCTGGGCAGCTGCTCCTCCCTGCCGTGCAGGCTGACTCTGCGAGGCCATCCCCGCTCTGACCCTGCCCCTGATTCTTCCCCCTCCCCGCCCCCCTCGTCCGCCCCCTCGGTCCCCCCCCCCCCCCTCGTCCCCGACCACTCGTCCCCCCCTCGTCCCCCTCGCCCCCTCCCTGCCCCTCCCCGCCCCCCCCCGCTCGTCCGACCGACCCGGGCCTCCCCTCCCCCCGGCTCGGCGCCCTCCGCGGCCGGCGGCAGCGCGGGCGCCCCCGGCGCCGCGCGGGTGCTCCGGGCGCCCCCGCTGCTCGGGCCGCCCGCCCGCGCAGGCTCCTGCGCTCCGACGCTGCGAGAAACAAAGGCTCGGGGTCGGCCAAGGAGGGGGGCGTCCAAGAGGGGGGGGGGGGCGCAAATTATGGCCAGCGGCATGTGCGCGGCCCGAGGGGGGGGGGGGGGGCCGGGACGCAATGAAACGAGAGGGGGCGCCGCGAAATCTGAGGAGACATCGTGGCCCACGCCATGAGATCCACCCCACCCTGGTCATCACCCCTCTCTTTTGGCGGCGCGTACAAGGGGCTGGAGGGAGGGGGAGGGCTTCTTAGAAGGAGGCTGCTTCTTAGAAGGCGCCGTCCTTACATCTATAGACAAGGCCCGCGCCTTCTAAGAAGCAGGGGTGCTTCTAAGAAGCCCTCCCCTCTCCGCTCACCCCCTGCGCGTGGCTGATTCTTGGCAGCCCCCGCAAGCTGCAGCCCCGCGAGGGACCCCGCCCAGAGCCACGGGCCCCGGCTGCCGGGCGCGCTCCTCGGGCCGAGGGCCGCGCATCGATCCGTGACGGCCCCGGGTGCCCGGGGCCCGGGCGGCGGGGGCGACCCGCGCAGGAT
>CAUYUJ010008713.1:470037-498469 GCA_963575745.1 Prorocentrum cordatum | reverse complement strand
CCTCCTCCCTCCACCCTCCTCCCTCCTCCCTCCTCCCTCCTCCCTCCTCCTCCTGGGCGGGGGGGAGACGGCAGGGCACGTCTCGATGTGCGTTGGCGCCGTCTGGCATTGCTTGGGAACGGCTCGTTTCCACACGGCGGCGGCGCGACTCGTGACGTGACGTGGCCAGGGGGCTTCGGTAGCAAATCATGAGAGCCTTGATGTACCCTCGTAGTTCTGTCCTTAGCGCCGATTAGCGTCCGGGAGTCGATGAGGTAGCGCAGATTTAGCGTCGAGGAACGTCGATCTAGCGTCGATTAGCGTCGATGTAGCATCGATTAGCGTAGATTTAGCGTCGATTGGAATCGATTCGCAAGAGCCGACAAGATGGTATGGGAGGCTCCCATGAGTTGCCACCGAAGGGGGGGAGGGGAGGGGGAGCGGGGCTGGTCACAGGGGTTAGAATCACGATCCACAGTCAGGATGCAGGGAGAACAAAACACGCAGACACAAATAATCGTCGGCTCCCAGGAAAATATGGGAAGTGGAGGGGAAGACTAGCATCCAGGAAGGACTGAAACTATTGCAGGATCCTGGGATCTGTGTCTATTCATTCATGTGTCCCTGGGCCATTTCCAGGATGCGCTGCTTCATCAAGGCTACCCTTGAGCATCCCTGCTTCTGTGGCCCTTCCTGAGCCATCGTTTACGTCTAAGGAGCTCCGAGTGGCAAAGGGGCCGAAGTCGAGCAAACACCCTGAGATCCGACTTCTCGAACAAATTGCAGCATCGTGAAAAATCACGGCTGGAGCCCTAGGCCCCATTATTCTGTGTCATTTTTCGAGCAGCATCGTTCTGTGAGGGTCCCAGGGTCCGAAAACGCCCGTTGCGAAAAAACATGACGCTTCGCGCATCCCCACCAGAGTGCCTTTAGGCTTGCGCGTGGCCAATTCGACAGGCCCGTGGCCCGGACCTCGCACTCGGCGACTGCGAATCCGCGTCTGCCCGCGACCAAAGAAAGCATCCCCACCAGCCCGTTCAGAAACGTTGCCCGTGAGAGTTGACGGGGAAAGAGACGAAGAGACACGCATAGTGAATCAAAGCGGGCGACCATTTGGGGCGAAAAAAGGACCCTCTGACACTTCGCGGCCCGCCCCAACAAGCCTCGGGGAGGGGAGGGCAAGGGGACCCCTCTTCGCAGGGAGGAGGGCCGTGGAAAAGGACAGCAGGAGCTCGCTGGACCACCTCATCCTTCTCCTCCCCCCCTCCTTCTCCTCCTCCTCCTCCTCCTCCTCCTCCTCGTCCTCCTCCTCCTCGTCCTCCCCCTCCTCCTCCTCCTCCTCCTCCTCCGCCTGGTCCTCCTCTTCCTCCTCCTTCAATCCTCCTTCGATCCTCCTCCTCCTCCTCCTCCTCCTCCTCCTGCTCCTCCTTCCTTCCTCCTCCTCCTCCTCGTCCTCCCGAAGGGCTGAAGGGAATGCCACGCCAGGATCGTTCGAGGCGCGCCCGGATTCGAACAAAAGCGCGCCGCCGGACCTCTGGGCGCCGTCGGCGCTCCTGCCTTGCGCCGAGGGACCGGGATGCGGTCGGGCACGGGGTGGGACCTTCAGGGGGCCGTCCTCCTCCTCTCCGCCGCCTCCTCCCCTCCTCCTCCTCGCCTCCTCCTCCTCCTCCTCCTCCTCCTCCTCCTCCTCCTCCTCCTCCTCCTCCTCCTCCTCCTCCTCCTCTTCTCGCCGCAGGCATGCCCTGCAGCGGGTGCACCGGCGTGCCCGGCATGCCCTGCGGCGGCGGCATCTGCGGGGAGGACCCGGGGCCGCCCACGCGCGCGCGGGCCTTGAGCGGGGCGGGAGCAGCAAGCTGCAACGTCAACCTCTTTTCCTCCTCCCCCTTCCATCCTCCTCCTCCTCCTGCTCCTTCCTCCTCCTCCTCCTCCACACCTCCTCCTCCTCCTCCTCCTCCTCCTCCTCCTCCTCCTCCCTCTTCCTCTCCTCCCTCCTCCCTCCCTCCCTCCTCCCTCCCTCCCTCCCTCCCCCCTCCATCCTCCCTCCACCCCATGCTGGATGGAACGCTACTTCCTGGTGTCCCATTGCCTGCAGGGCCCACGGGGTGTGTGTGTGTGTGTGGGGGGACTCCAGCTCTGGAGGCCCGGGCAGGTCGAGCTTGGGAGAGGGAGGCAGGGAGGGGGGAGGAGGAGCGGCCACTCGCCTCCTGCACCCCCCTGCGCTCGGAGGGGGGCGGAGGGGAGGCGCAGAGAAGTGGCCCCTTCCCCCACTCGCCCCGACGAACGACAGGGGCTCGAGGTGGCGGGGTCGGGGGACGCCCTCAGTGTGGTAGAGGGGCATGTGGCAAGGAAGGGGCCAGGGAGAGCCTCTGGGCCTCGTCCCCTTCACGTTCCCACTCCTCCAGCCTTCGCCGACAGCTGTCCGGGCCCTGGCACAGCCCTTGCGCGGCTGGATCCATTGGTTGGCAATTCCTGCCCTGTGGGAGGCACGCGCAGGTGGGAGGGGAAGGGAATGCAGAGCAGAGAGAAATGCGCAGCACGACAAACATGGGATGGAGTGGATCGATGTTACCCCCGATATGTGCGCACGACTGTACTATCGTAAATGGCAGGGGCAGGGGGTACTAGCGTATCAATCCGAGTCCGTGCTGCTGCTGTCCAGCCTGATGGGGAGGCGGCGGCGGACTCGGTGCTTGGCTTCGCCACAGTTGCTGCCCGTCCCCTCCCTCATCGCACTGTGTTGCGAAGCAACGCATCGCGCTGCTTGCGGAGGCGACTGCGCTCCTGTCTGAGCTAATCCCAGTCATGCCGCGTAACCTCGACACCCCACAACGTCTTAATCGCATGACACCTCCAAACGTGAAACAAACGCTCCCATCGATTTTTTGTTTGTGACATCGCGCGGGTGCCGATTGAGCACGAAGGCGAGAAGGGTCCAATTGCGTGCATGGGTGTCACCCATGCACGCAGTTGGGGGCAGCAGCAGGGGGGGCACCAGCAGTACCCTTGGTGCTGCTGGAGGGCGGCCTGGCCTTCTCTCTGGACTGGCTGCACCCCCTGGGTCCTTGGCAAATTTCGGCCTCAGGGGGCCCTCGCCAGGCCTCGGGAGCGCCAAAAGGCGACTCAGGATGACAAAACCTGCCCCGGGGAAAGGGTCTGGACTTCTGGGGGCGCCGTCCCGAAAACATCAGGGCGTCGCATGTCTGGGAGAGCGACCCTTCGCTGGAGTGACTTTTTGGTCCGGGCCCACCAGAGTCCCCCGATCGCCGAACGCGACGCGATAGCAGCGTGGAGGCCTGGAAATGGGCACCAACACCAACACAGGGGGCTGCCTCCACAGGGGGAAGATGATCCTAGATTTCGGTGTTGGTGGTAATATTTCGGTTACCTTGGAAGCCATAATACTACCACCATCGCCGAGATCGGGATCTTCTTACTTCGGTGGAGGCACACCGCCGATATTGGTGTTTGTGTCAACCTCCAGGCCCGCGAGCAGCGTCTTGCGCGCTCGTGTGTTGAGCCCCCCGCGCCCCCCCCCCCGAAGCCGCGCACCAGAGGTCGCGCCTGTCCAGGGCCACGTCCTCCGTGTGGCCGATGTGGGGTGGGGGCGGACTGTTGCGCTGCCTGGCGGGAGCCCGTCCCGAAGCGCATCAGGGAGGGCGAGGAGGAGGAGGAGGAGGAGAAGGAGGAGGAGGAAGAGGAGGAGGAGGAGGAGGCGAAGGAGGCGGAGGAGGCGGAGGAGAGGGAGGGGGAGGAGGCAGTTGATTCAGCACCTCTGCCGCCAAACTTGGAGACCAGCGGGCGCGTCGGCGACGGCGCCCGCGGGATCGGGGCTGCCAGGCTCAGCGAACGCACCAGGGCTCGGCGCGCATGCGCGGCATCGTGGCTGCACACAGGCGTGCCACCACCCTCGGTCGAGACCTCTCGCTGAGTGTCGACGGCCGGCCTGTCCACACAGGTCAGGGCTCGTTTCGATCCCGCTGAGTCGATTCGATTCCATCTCGATGGCTTCCGCTTCCGATTCGATTCGGCTTGGCATTCCGATCTGGGCTCCGATTCTTTACTGGAGGCATGCTAGCCTGCCGATGTCCGCCGATTCGACTTTTCCCGACTCGGCTGCCGATTTCTGCCGATCCGACTCACTTCGATCGCCAATCCGACATCGATTCGATTGTGGGCTCTCCTGACAGGTTCTCCACCGCAGGCCAGGCACTTGGATGGGCGCCCATTCAGGGCTCTGGCGAACAAGCGCTCTGCATAGAAGCCCGCGCATGTGCAATTGGGAGGGGCACAGTACAATGCAGTACAAGAGGGTGCTACGTTAGCCTCGCACCATTGTTGCTGTGGCTTAGCTGCACGATGATTGAATTTCCAAGGCTATGGTGGTAGTGAGGGGTGAGGCATGCGCATGATGGGAAGGCGACAGCACTATATGTGGCTGTGTGTGCATGTTCGAACGCTCATAGATGGAGCAAGGGATCCTCAGAAGTCCACCTCCCATGAGCCACCCAAAAGCTCACACGCACACACAATCACAATGACAAACACAATCACACACAGACACACAGACACAGACACAGACACAGACACAGACACAGACACAGACACAGACACAGACACAGACACACACACACACACACACACACACGCACACGCACACACACACACACACACGCACTTCACACAAAACCAACCTTATGAACACATTGTACTCGGGCCATCTCCTCCTCTTCCTCCTCCTTCTCCTCCTCCTTCTCCTCCTCCTCCTCCTCCTCCTCCTCCTCCTGGTCGTCGTCGCCGCCGACGCCCTTCCCCCCCCCTCCCCCCCTCCCCTCCTCCCCGTCTCCCTCCCCCCCTCCCCCCCCCCCCCCCCCCCCCCCTCCCCCCCCCCCCTCCTCACCCCCCCCCCATCCCCCTCCCCCTTCCCCTTCCAGTCTCCCTTCCCCTCCCCCCCCCCCCCCCCCCTCCTCTCATCTCTGGCCATCTCGGGAGCCGGGGCTTGCAGGGAGCAGGCCGCTTGCGCGCGCGTTGCTGCGCTCGGCGGCAGCATCAGGATCATCAAGAGCAGGAGTAGAAGGACGAGGGAGGCGAGGGAGAAGGAGGAGGAGAAGAAGGAGGAGGAGGAGGGGGACAGAGGAGCACAGGAGGAGGAGGAGGAGGAGGAAGAGGAGGAGGAGGAAGAGGAGGAGGAGGAGGAGGAGGAAGAGGAGGAGGAGGAGCAGGAGAATGAGGACGAGGCGGAGGAGGAGGAGGAGGAGTATTTGGTAGACTTCGGCGCATCCCGCCACACGCCTGGGTTGTAGGTCAGAGGCCTCTTGGATGCCTGCGCGGACCTCTTGGGAGGCCTCTCGTAAGCCTCTTGAGGACAGTATTAGTTGTAGTATCACCTGCCCTTCTGTCCCTTCGTCTTCTTCCACTGCCATTTGAGATTGCAGATTGGTTATTCAATTCCGGAAACAGGATCCTCGTATTATCACATCTCAGTTCACTTTGGTAGCGGAGCTGGGTTGCAACCGACTGTGCTCTCAGCCCCTTTCACCCACCAGTGCCAGACGCGCACTGGTGCCTTACCTGTCTGACTGTAAGGTTCGTGATTTGCTCCCCTGAGCCTTGGAAGCTGCGCCACCCAGACAGTTCGATTATAGGTTATGTGTTACATTTGATTCGACGAGACTAATAGCCCAGTCGACCAACCAGTTCTTCGCGCTGACTTTAGACACCTGCGTAGTCTAGTTCCGCTACTGCAAGTTCGACAGGATGTCGACCTCTCAGTACTACGACAAGTCCTGCAACCAGGGCTTGGGAAGACGTCATCAGCTATGGTGTTGCTGGCATTTACTGGGATAGCGGCGGCAGCTCTGGAACGCCGCAGCCGACACAGCAGCAGCTCAACACTCAAGTGGCGCAGCTCAGCGCCAGTGAGTTACCGCGCTACTGGTCGCCCGAGCTGGAGCTCCAGGGCCACCAGTTCCAGGCGTACGCACCTACAGGACGTCCGCATACGAAGCAGCGCCTCACAGCTGGCCTTTGAGGCCCAGGGTTGCGCGGTGGTTCTGCGCCTCGGTGGCGTGGACCGGCAATCCGCCCGCGACGTGGACCCAGGCATCCCGCGAAACGGCCGCGCCCAGCTCGACGCCATGGGCCAGCAGGTCTTCGACCTCAACCGGACACGGGTCGTGGTCTCGGGCCTTGAGATGCTCCTCAACGGGCTCGCCCGTAAGTTCGGTGCCAAGGAGTTCGAGACCCACGTCTCGTCGGCTGCGGCCGGCTGCCGCGCGAGCAGATTGAGGATTGCTTGGGCCGCTTCGAGCTCATCAGGAGCGGGCCGACGAGCTTGAGGATTGCCAGATGGGCGCGGGCGGCTTCAGCTGGATGTTGCTTCACCAGCTGGGTGTCCACAAGATGCACTGGCAACTGCTGGCAGGCCGGCGAGCATGAGGATTTCCATATGGGCGCGGGCGGCTTCAGCTGGACGTTGCTTCACAGCTGGGCATCCACAAGATGCACTTGCCTCTGGCTGCTGACCGCCCACGGGGGTCGCGTCCCACGGGACGAGCCAGGTTTCGAGGTGCTCTTGTGGCACAGATCCGGGATCCGCGTCATTTTTTGGAGCGCTCGCACGCCGGCGCCAGGAATCTCGAGGTGGGCTGGCGCTTCCTTCGTGGGCGGCGACAGGGGCGAATAGCCCAAGGGCGCGCATTGCACGCATTCGCCCTGGAGCCTCGCCGAAAGCCTGGACCAGCGGCGCCCTTGGATGCAATGTATTGTCCTCCCCTGAGCTGTCCGCCCCCCTCGTCGCCCCCGCTTCCTGGCGGGCGCTGCTCTGCGCTGGACGGACCAGCCACTGGCCAGGGGCAGTGGCGGCCAGAGTGATTGCAGATGCGATTGCAGCATGTCGCCGGTAGGGGCAGTGGCGGCCGCAGCGGTCAATTACGGCATGAGCGCCTTTTGCGGCGGCCAGAAGGGGCGAAGCCCCTTTCGCTCCTGGAAGTAACCTGCAGGATCCGCGCCGGAGTTTTCCGCCGGGACGGGGGGGCGTGATTACTGCTCATGATGAGGTCTAACCTCAGGAAGGCATTAAGAACCCCACCCCCCCCTTTTCCGGTGGATTATAACGCCCCCGCACCCTGGAACGTTATGGCCGCACCGGAAGACCTGGCTGAGAGGACTCGGGGCCTAGCTAAGGCTTGCCAAGCGCAGATTTGCTCCTGCTAAGCAGTTTAGCAGGGCCAAGCAGGGCTTAGCAAGGCTTAGCAGGGCATAGCAGGGCTTAGCAGGGCTTAGAAGATCTGGGCTAGATCCTTGACATTCGTCACGACACCCTCTCTTGGCGTTAGTGGGGCGGCCGCCCATGGTGGATTTTGTTTTCTGTGTGCGGCGGGTGCTAAGTGTATCGTTCGGCTAAAACTGCCCGCCTGGAATATTGAGAAAACCGGGTGCTAAGAATAACCCAGGGGGGGTTCTTAATGCCTTCCTGAGGTTATCCTCGAGCGTTCACCTACGCCTTCGCCGACCACTGGCGCCTCGTCACCACCCTTCTATTCCAGTGCCATCGAGGCTTGGGCCCTTGATGGCAGAGACGGCGCGCGACAGCGTGTTCTGTCGGACTGGAGGTTTGGGGCGCGCCGCGCGGGCCATCCGATCGCGCCGTCAGCGCGGGCGCGCCCAGTGGCGCCAAGCTCGCGCTCGACCTGCACTTCGCGCTGGAGGGCGGCTCCAGCAGCCTCGTCTGGGATCGGGCCAAGCTTCTGGTATTCGCTGCTCAGCCAAACGTTCGCGATGCCCTGCGTCGGCGGCGCAACGGCCAGTGCCCTCCTGTGAACCGCGTCCTTCGGACGACGACTTCGATCGGCCTCCAGTTCGATTTGATTGTAAGCGGGGGCGCCCCAGATCCGAGGCAAATCGCGGTCTCGCCGGCGTTGCAGCGAAGAAGCACGAGGCCCTTATCAGAAACCTTCTGCATAAGATCTTCGGCACGTACGTTGCCACTCGAGCGCTACAGCCGCTGCAGCTCAGTGCGCAACAGTTAAAACAACAACCGTTGCAGCTAAGAGCGCGACTATATCGACGTCGACCAGACGACTGGCCTTCACCGATATTGACACACAATCGCAGGACGGATGTCGGAGACCCGAGCGAATTCGAATCGAGGCCCTCATGACAGAGTTGACCGGAGGGAATCTCCATATTTTTCCGACTGAACACCGGGGGCGAGCCCAGGCCGAGGCAGCGGCGGCCATGGCCGCGGGCCCCACGCCCGCGTAGAAGCACAATGATCCCCAAGTCGTCGAGCAGCAATTCGACGACTGCGGCTCCGACTTTGCGCCCTTCTGAGCCAACTGGTTCGGTGACGACCGCTCCCACATGCGCCATGGCGCCCCGGAGGCGGACTGCAATTTGGATTCTGGGCATCCGACCCATGCAAACATTTACGAGAGAAATGCGCTTGGGAACCAGCTCGCTTTAGAGCGGCTGATCCTGAGGCCTTCCTTACCTCTCACCCACATGGGGTTGGCGTCGGGGAGATCATGGGCGGCCTCAGCCGGGCCGCGGAGATCCTCGCCCACCGCATTTGCGCGGGCGGCTTTGCATTCGATTGCGCTGCGGGCTTCGATCTGGCGAGCGACAGGGGCATCGCCTTCCTCCAGAGATTCCTGGACGCAAAGGAGCCCGAGGTCATCATCATGGCACCTCGGCGCGCCTTTATGGGCTGGTCAGCCCTCAACCAAACCATTAATCGCGAGAAGAGGGTGGAATCCAGGTGCGCGTTCATGCGCCTCGCCGAGCCCTGTGCCGCCATCGCAGAGTATCAGCCGAAACGGCGTCGTCACTTTATTATCGTCGAGAACCCCGTCGGCTCGGAACTCTACCAGGTGATCGGCCACTGGGTGGACCTCAAACGCGGGTGCGACTTGGCCATTGCCAGGTTCCACCAGCGCATGACGGGCTTCATCGGTTGCAGGACTGGCCTGCCTATCCAGAGTTGCGCGGAGACGTGGGCCAGCGACGGTCGACTACTGGGCCGCTTTGCAGCACGTCGGTGCTGCGGGCGCCATCAGCGCGCCGCTCTCGATGACCATTCCTGGCGGCCAGGCGAGCCTCCGCCACGTCGAGAGGCCCGAAGAGGCCACATCTGGGCCTTGCATACAGTGTCAGATATTGGCCAAGGGGTGTCTTGGCGCGCTTGCTGGCGCCGCGCCCAGCGGCGCGTCGGGCCAACATCCCCGCTCTTGTTCCAAGCCGACAGGCTGCGGCGCGGAACGCGCGCGAAGCGCGCGCGGAACCGCGCAGGCGCGCATGCGCCGCCGCTCTATCCCTCGAGCCAAAACGTCAGCGGCTAGGCGTCGCAGCCGGGAGAAATCGTCATATCCCGGCTCGGGGGGCCCCCGGGCCGACCCGGCGCGACATTTTCTTCGCTGCCTACTCCGAGTACTTCAATTGCATTGGGGGCACCAGCCACTCGGGAGGAGCCCCTGTAGTTCATTGGGGGGGGGGCCCTGTAGTCCAGGGCGCAGTTCGGGGGGGGCCTCGCAGTCCAGGGTGAGGCCCTCCGGGGGGGTGCCATGGAAGTCCGGGGGGGGGGGCCCGGTAGTCCGGGGGGGGGGGGGGGCAGCGCAGACAACATGCTAGCGCAATCCCGTCGGCAAGCAAAGCGGCGATTCCGCCGCTGCAACGCGGGCGCGCCCGCGCTCTCCGAGACAAGGGCCCCGACATCCGTCGCTGCCTGTAGTTCGGGGGGGGCCTTTGTAGTCCGGAGGGGCGCTCCGGGGGGGCCCTTGATGTCCGGGGCCCATGCAAAACTATTGAGGTAATCAGAGTATGCGCAGTCGGTTCGTTGCCATCGACGCCTTCAGCTCGTTTTTTCCTTCGGCCGCTAGCGGCCCTGCAGCGTCGTCGGATTCGGTTGCGCCAGCGAACGCGGCGTGGGGACATTTGGTGCCTGCTTCAGCAGAGCCGACGGCACTGGCGCCGGGTGCACGACTGGTTGTACCTCCCGTTTTCTTGCCGCGCTGCTTTGGCCAGTGCTGCGCACTCCCCCACCAACAAGAGAATACAGCCTCTCATAAGTAACCACTCGGTGTCCCCAGCGCTGCAGGAGCTGTCGGAGACGCGCGCGAGCTTGAGCGGAGATATTGTTGAACTTGAGCGTCTGGGGGTGATGCATGCTCTTAGAGCGCCGCTGAAAGTAACTGGCGTAAGCGCAGCATGCGATACCTGCCACGCACGACCAAGCTACGCAGCCTACAAGGGCCCGGCAACCTGTGACCAGCAACTACGGAGCTGGTGCGTCCAAGTCTTCGCGCTGGTATCTGCTCATGTCGATGAAGCTTAGCGTCTTGGAATTCCCAAACTGGCGTAGCCATGTGCTACCGTCATGCTGTTGTGTATGGGTTAAGCCAACGTGCTCGGACGACCTCGACTCGTGCTTGAGCATGCCGAACATGACCTCCAGGTGCGCAATGAAAGCGTCGCACACCTTGCCTCCCCAATTCACTTCGGGTCGTCAACTTGCGCGGGCGAGATGAGCTGCAGCTGCTAACGAGCACCGCGCTCCACGAACAGCTGGAGGTCGGTCGCGGCCGGGTGTAGCCCGAACTCCGCAAGAGTCTTGGCGAGCTAGATTCCACATCCTGAGCGCGCCCTTAAGCCCGATCCCTGGTCGGAGCATTTTCAAGTCCTCCTTCCAGCCGTCGAAGTCGGCGTAGCCTGGGAGCTCCTGCGACATCGACGCGCTCCCAAGCGGCGGCGTAAACGACGCGTCACGGGAGGTCTCTCCGTCGAGCTTGGCCAGCTCGAAGTACGGCGTGCCGCGTAAGAGCGCCTGTGAGACGTCCAAGCTGAACATGCCCCAACTTGCCCGCGCAGCGCTGATCACGACAAGGCTCGCGCGTTCCAGTAGCCTCGCGCCGTCATGCAAGCCTTGACTGGCTGCGCCATTTCGATGGTTGCCTCCTGACCCGCTCGCGGCTGCACTGAAAGCATGAGTTTCCACGCGGTCGCCCATATAGCGGGCCTTTGAACGGGGCTGCCGCTCAAACGAGCGCAGGCCACGCTCTCTCGAGCTCGACCAACATAACCTGTTCGACGGCCTGTTTGCTGGCGAACGCCGCGTCTGCAGAGAAGATATTGCACCCCTTCTCGATGAGGGCCGTCTTGTCTAGCGTTTGGGGCGCGCGTGCCATTGCATTCGCTTGCGCTGCTGCCTGCCGCAAGCGCGGTAGCCCTAGTGACGCCACTGCTTCTGGCCTGTGGTTAGGAACAAGTGCCCTCGCAAACGCCGGAGCTGGTGTCCGCCGCGATCCAACGACTGAGCGGCTCGACGGCATCCAGGGCTTGAGATTCCTGGTCATGATACGGCAGAGTCCACTCAGCGGCCGCCAGGCTATAGCCGCTGTCGTAAATAGCATCGACCCCCCCCCCCCATGCCAAGGCCTCCGCCCAGCATCTCGATCGGGCCACGACGGCTAGATTGGTCGGCGACAACGTCAACAACTCCAGAGCCGGGCGCTCAGGGTTCCGTCAAGTAACCTTCAAGCCCACGGGGATCTTCGAACAAATCCTGATCACCGTGGCCAATCGCGGCTCGTGGAGTCGTCATCGTCGTCGTCGGGGGCGGGGCCGTCGGCTGCAACGCCGCCGACGATTGGCAAGATCGACGCCCCCGGCATCGGGGCCGACGCACTCGATGACAACGCCGCCGCAGCTGCTGGAGCATGCGGATGAGGTAACGGGTACGGCGGTTGAGCAGACGGTGGAGCCAACGAAGATGACGACCCCGACGCCACTTTCGGTGATGATGCCGTGCCTCGATGATGCTTGTCAGGGGGACTCTGCCGGGTCCTGACCAGCAGTTCGCTTGCCAGCTGGTGTTGGCGGTCGTTGTCGCTGCCACTGTCCTGTCTTGTCGCCGCGGCTGCTCATGCTGCGATTAGGAGGAACCATCTGCCACGGCACGGGCACGAGACGTCGTCGTCGTGCCACCTACTACGTGCGGACGGATTCTGGCAGGATCTCGAACGAGAGGTCGATCTCGAACAGGATCCCAGCGACATGTCGTCATTCTGGACTCCGCTTGGCAGGCCCATTGCCGGGTGGTCTCGGTGGAGGCGAAGCTCTGGTGGACGACATGGCGCTGGCGGATCTGGGGCCCACTGCACGGGTGCGCCAACCTCGGGGCCGTGAGGCCGTCCGTGTAAGGCACGTCCACCTCCGCGCGGCGCAGCTAGTCCACCTGCTCGCTGCCGGCCAACAAGAACTGGACGAAGGACGTGGTCGACCAGTCCTTGCCGAAGATCTCGGCCAATTTGAGCATCGCCGTGCCAGGGGAACGCACGTGCCAAGATATGCCCGGCCGGCCCTGCTTGCTGAGCGAGTCGGCGAAGGTCGTCAGGACCTGCGTCGGCGGTAGTCCCGGCCAGTTTCCGGCATGATGGGTAAAAATGCTCAAGAAGACCAGGACGCGCCTGACGCCCTGCGTCCGGCACTGCATGAACCTCGCCTGCCAGCGGAAGGTTGCCGTGCCGCTGTCGACGTTGGTCACCGTGGCTGGTCTCCGTCAGCCGCTGTCGTCCTTGGACTCGGAGGTCGGTGGAAAGCTACGAGGTCGCCTGGTTTCAATATTTGGGACTCCGTCGCGCGCCGCGTCTGGGCACGCATGGCCCGCTCAATGCGCAGCTTGGCCGTTCTGTTCACCATGGATTGCTCGGCGATCCCACGGAGTCGATGGCGATGTCGACTAGCTCCGGGAACTCCTGCTGAGAGAACGCCCATGCTGAATCTCCGAGGCATACTCGGACTCAACCATGATAGGCGGTAGTCGGCCGCGCAGGGCCTGACAGGGCGAGTAGCCGCCGATGCTGACGAGGAGGTTCTTGGCCAAGCAGCGCTCCGCGACGGCCATCTCCAGCTGGATGTCGACGATCCTGGGTCAGCTGAAGGTCTACTCGAAGCTGAAGTCGACGTAAGGTGTCATGGTGGCGCTCAACCATATGGGCGTGAGCCCCGGGCTCCTTGGAACGGAGCTGGATCTGCCGCCGATCCATCCACTGCGCCGCCTCGTCCGACATGGGGCCTCCTTCCCGATCTGCCACGAGCGCCCACATGGGGCCCGAAGGGCGCAGCAAATCCACCGCGTTGGCCGCGGTGATGGAAGCCGCGAGCTTGTCGGCCCGGGTCGAGGCTGCGCAGGACCGGATGGCTTCGTCAAGGAGGCGGCTGCTCACGAGTGTCCCGTGGGACAGGATGTCCCACTGAACCACCTCATTAAAGACAAAGGCGAGCTGGGGCGTCGCCGCGATAGACTTGGGGCCTGGTCGGGCCAACATGCGACAAGACCTGTATGTCTTCGCGATTGTCTTAAATGGGTTGAGAGCCCGCACAGGTCCTCCCGCTCGCTGCTGTAGCCCCCGCATTCTGGCACCCGAGGCGCGCCGGCACGTTCTCCCCTTGCAAGAGCCGCCGGAGGGTTTTCCGAACGATGGCGACGTCGGGACTGTGGACGGGCTGAATGGCCCTGCCTATGTCGAAGGCCACCCATTCCATGTTGTCGCTGGGCCCTGCCTGGGCGGCGGCCGATGCGCCGCGCTCTCTACGAGCGGTGCTCCCCACTGCATTAGGTAGTGGAGGTGGTAGCCCGTCGGCCGCATCTCCTAGAGGTGCGAAGGCATCGGCGGCCGCGGCATCTGAAGTGTCAGCTGCAGGTCATCTAGGTATGGCGGGATTTCCTATAGCGCGCGGGGCTTGAGGATCCCGAGGCGCCGAGGGTGACGCCCCGCGGCCGGCGTCGATCCTCCGCCGGATGGGCCCGCGCCAGGCGCCCGGCAAGATCGCCCCTAGTGTGACTGGGGCCCGATGGCGGCAGTCCCCCGATGCAAGCTGGACGCGAATACTTGGCCGGATACCTGCATGCATGATCTCTCACGTGCGGAAGGTCTCTCTGGGCCTTGTGGCATATGCACCCAGGGCAAGCCGTGCGGGCGAGTCGTGGTCGTAGACTGGTTTTCTCGGAACCCTGCCACGCGTGCTTCACAGCACGTTTGCAGCGGAGCTGCACGCGGCCCTCGACGCCTTGAACCAGGCGGTGATTGCGCAGGTTGCATGGGATCGCCTGCGGTGTGGCGAAACCGCCACACGTACTCGATTTGTGGATGCACTCTGCCCTACATCATGCCTGAGAGCCGCGTCTAGATGCACGTTTTGTTCTCGGCGCCGCGACTGCGAGCGCGGCCAAATTTCCAGCATATATGCGGTTCTGTTTGCGTTTTGTCCATGCTTCGAAAGCTCTTAGGCAATACGCAGTTGAGGCGGTTGTGGTGGATAGACACACGCATGATGCTCGTTGACAGGTTCACCAAAAGAGTAGGCTACCGCGCCGCTCTCGCATCAGCCCCAGAGGGTACTTGGAACCAAGTTGGGCGCCCGCCATTGCCTTGGCCAGTAGCGGCATCGGGGAGAGCGGTGCTGGCAATCATCACGCCTTGGACACAGTTCCTTGCTATTGTGGTCCTGGATGGCAAGGCTGTTGGGGTGCGATCTTGGGGTCCTCTATGGCCGTCCTGGAACGATGCAAGCCCGAGAACGTGAAGGGAGGAGAAGGAGTGGAGAGGCGAAGGACTTAGGGGGGTCGGAGGGAGGGACCAGGTGGGCAGCCGAGGAAGGAAGGGGGACAGTAGCTGCCGCGCGACATCCGAGTGGCGGCCCAAACCGCTCAACGTTCCACCTTTCGCAGATTAATTACCTAAATTCCACGTTCCGCCACGGTCCTTTGGCTGCCTTTCGGGACGCGGGGCCGGGATTCAAGCAGGCATGGGTCCCTAATCCAATTTCCTGATGGTACCGTCCTCCACGTCCTCTTCTTCTTCCTCTTGCTCCTGCACTTCTCTTCCGCATCCGTTTCTCTCCCTCTCCTTCCCGCATTCCCCCTTGATCTTCATCATCTCAGTTCCTCCATGCTTCCCCACCTCTTTTCTCCATTTCTCTACCGCATTTGCCCTCTCATCTTCCCCTTTTTATCCTCCTCGTCATTCTCTTCTGTCTTGGCCCATTACTATTCCTCCTCCTCTTCCTCCTTCTCCTCCCCCTCCTCCTCGGTGGCCCAACGCATGGATGATGCCTGTCGTGCAATGAGCGTTTGCTTTCACTCGGGCTTGAGAGTCATTGCCCGCCCCACAAGTGCAATCTGGCATCAGTGAACGGTCCGCTTGTAGTTCGTCATTTGTGGTCTGAGCACGAATTATTTTCTCAAACGCCTGCACAATGAATGACCTGGACCGCGCAAGAGCGGCACCATATACACTGTGCGACGTCGTTTCCTGAATGGTGAGCATCTCGATTCGGGGATTCCATACAGTCAACTATGATAGTAAGGATGGGGCAACTTTGCAAGGCTACCCTTGCATCATTGCCCCTTCGGTAGTCGGCATCCTTCGGCATTCTGCTGCGCTCCGCACGGAACACGTCAACATGGCGCTCCAAGGCCCTTGCATCCTTACCGCGCATCCTTCCTATCCTGGTCGAGTGTGCGACGACGTATTCCAGGTCCAGCCCGCGGAGCTCATCGTAAGAAGTGAAGTGAGGGTCGGACTCGCTATACTGCAGTGGTGGGGGGCAGTCGGGCCAGTCGACCAGCTCGGCGTGCTCATCCGCGCCACAGTAAATAACTACCCTCCTCCTCCCCCTCCTCCTCCCCCTCCTTTTCCTCCTCTTCCTCCTCCTCCTCCTCCTCCTCCTCCTCCTTTTCCTCCTCCTCCTCCTCCTCCTCCTCCTCCTCCTTCTCTCCTCCTCCTCCTCCTCCTCCTCCTCCTCCTCCTCCTCCTCCTCCTCCTCCTCCTAACCCCCACACACACATTCCGCCCCTTCCTCCAGTCCTCCTACACACGCCCTCTCTCCCTCCGTCGCCCTCGGCCGGCCTCCCCCCCGGGGCGGCGAAAACGACCGTGGCTCCTCCACCTCAGTGCAGCAACAGGGCTCGACCTGGGCGGTGCTCCGGCGATGCCGTGCGCCCTCTTGTCGACTCGACTTGGCTCTGCAGCATGGGCGGCGCGAAGATAGGGCGACGAAATCTATACATATCCACTGCTCCCTGGCCAGGCCCATCCTCAACCCCGCAGCGGTGTATACGCCACGCCCTCCTGGCTTGGCCAGGAGGGCGCATACACAGCTCCTGGGTTCAAGATGGGCATGGTCAGGGAGCAGTGGATATGTATAGATTTCGTCGCCCGAGAAGACGGCACGAGAGAAGCCTGCAGGCAAAGCGAAAACGAGAAGCACCGACTCGGCCGACTTCCGCCGATCCGATTCGTTTCGATCGCCGGATCCGACGTGTCGATTTGAGTGTGGGCTCTCCCGGGGGGGGGCCCGGAAGTCGCGATCGGTGCCGGTTTTCCTTATGGCGTCGCTCGGACGTGTGCGTTTTTTCTCGGCGAGAACCATCGAGAACCATCCTGGGCCATCGAGCAAAAAAAACACGCACGAAACCGAAAAATGCACGGGAAATGGGCGTCCGGGCGTCCTGGGGCGGCCTGGAAGTCGCGATCGGGGCCGGTTTTCCATCCCGGCTCGTTTTTGGACGGTCCCGGGGCATGGCGAGGGTCTTCGAAGGCCGAGATATGGCCAAAAGCTTTCCGCATGGGAGATCCGGCACTACGAATAAAAGTTACAGAGGAAACCCATGCCAAGATACACCCTGCTTGCCTCAAGGAGACTGTTTTTTCAGGGTCAGGCGATAACCCAGGTTATCGGGCATGCCCCCCCTTTCCCCCGCCCCCACAGGATAACCAAACCTTGCCAATTGTGCAGGTCCGCGGGAGTGGGGTCGCGGGCATATGCAGGGCTGCCCACAGCGCGAGGGTTAGGTTATCGGCCGGCCCCGGGTTATCGCCGATTCAAAAAGAACGGTCTCCAAGAAGTTCCTTGTTTGCCTCCAGGGTGCCCTGGGCTTGTTGGGCTTCGCTGTTTTTGCCACGGAAGGCGTGGCGCTCCCACACCAAACATCAACGCGCGTCGTCTCCGGGTTGAATTTCTTGTGGCAGGTCTCTTCAAGGGCGCCCTCGAGGGCGCGAAGTTCTTCGCGCTTCGCGGTTCGGCTCCGATTCCTCCTCATCCTCCCCTTCTCCCCTGGGAGGCGGCGCGAGAGCGCGAAGTGATTCGCACCTCGCGCCTCGCGAAGTGCGAGAGCGCGAAGTTGGGAGCCCTTGTTTGTGGTCGAGCTCCTACTGTAGGTTTGTGGAAGTTGATTAATGGAGAGGAAGCCTGCTGCCACATAATTTCCAGATGTATAACAAATGTTTCAAACATGTTTTGAACATGTAAAAACATGTTTGAAACGACTTTAGAACATGTTTTACACATCTTAAACACACACACTTTAAGTCAATGATAGGATCGTTAGAGTGTCCATTGTCGTGGCATCCACAACTGCAGGTCGAGCCCTGTGCAGCAACCCCCCCCGGCCGAAACCAACATGGCCGTGCTCTCCCGCGCCACCGCCCTGGCCGTCCTCTCGGCGCTCGGCTGCGCCACTGTGTCGGCCGAGGCGCCGGGCCCGGCCCGGCGGCTGGCGGCCTTCGTCACCGTCGTCATCGTCGTCGATCCGATTCCGATGCGGGGGGGGGAGGGAGGAGGAGGAGGAGGAGGAGGAGGAGGAGGAGGAGGACGAGGAGGAGGAGGAGGAGGAGGAGGAGGCCGAGGAGGAGGAGGAGGAGGAGGAGGAGGAGGAGGAGGAGGAGCAGGCCGAGGACCAGACAACGGGTGATATGGGAAGGGCAGTAAGATGGTGAGCAAGAGAGGACGATAATTCACGGTGATGAACCCATACCTCTACCCTTCGACCGGTTTCCCCTTTTTGGGCCTCTTGGGAGGCCCTCGTCGCCACCGCTGGATACGCCTCGAAATTCTGGTCAGAACGCACCCCAGGAGAGGTCCAGGTAGTAACTTTATCGGTACCTTTTGGTCTCCCCACCACCGATTCTGGTTCGCCGGGCGCGTTCCACCTCTCGCAAAGTGCCTACTCGCTCCTTCTGGGGGAGGCCGAGGAGGAGGAGCGGGAGGAGGGAGGAGGGAGGAGGGAGGAGGGAGGGAGGGAGGGAGGGGGAGGGAGGAGGGAGGAGGGAGGGAGTGGAGGAGGTGAGGAGGGAGGAGGGAGGAGGAGGAGGGAGGAGGGAGGAGGGAGGAGGGAGGAGGGAGGAGGGAAGAGGGAGGAGAGAGGAGGAGGAGGGAGGAGGGAGGAGGAGGAGGGAGGAGGGAGGGGAGGAGGAGGAGGAGGAGGAGGAGGAGGAGGAGGAGGTGGGGAGGAGGAGGAGGAGGAGGAGGAGGAGGAAGGAGGAGGAGTGGAAGGAGGAGGAGGATGAGGAGGAGGAGGAGAAGGAGGGGGGGAGGAGGAGGAGGAGGAGGAGGAGGAGGAGGAGGAGGAGGCCGAGGAGGAGGAGGAGGAGGACAAAGGATGATATGGGAAGGGTAGTCAGATGATGAGCAAGAGGACGATAATTCACGGTGATGACGTTGATGCTGATTCTGGTGACGGTGGCGATGGCGATGACGACGACGATGATGGTGTGATGATGATGATGATGATGATGATGATGATGATGATGATGATGATGATGATGATGCTGGTGGTGGTGGTGACGATGATGATTATGGTGGTGACGATGATGGTGACGAGAATGATTCTGACGATGGCGATGATAATGATGATGATGATGATGATGATGATGATGATGATGATGATGATGATGATGATGATGATGATGATGATGATGATGATGATGATGATAAGGAGGAGGATAATGAGGAGGATGAGGAGGATGAGAAGGATGAGGATGAGGATGCGAATGAGAATGATGATTGGATGTGCGTCACATTATCGCTCCCCTATCGTAGCCGCCCCCGACGTCATTTTGGCTCAAGCTGCTTTGGCTCAGCGAGCCAAACCAGGGTGAATGCTTCGCTCCAGCCCGTTCGCCGCGATAGCCGCCTCGCTGGGCGCCTTCGTCGGCTCGTGGCTGGGCTCCCCCGAGCCGGCGCTGCCGGCTGCCGACGCGCGCGTCGGCCACTGCACGTGGGAGGAGGCCGCCTGCCCTCCTTGTCCCGCGTGCTCCCCGCCGGCGTGCCCGGCGTGCCCGGCGCCGGTGGTGCCGGCGTGCCCGGCGCTGGTCGCGCCGGCCTGCCCGTCTCTCAGCTGCGGAGGCGGCTGGACGGGCGCGTGGTGGGCCCTCGGCGGCCTCGTCATCGGCGCGCTCGGCCTGTACGGGGCCCGCGCCTGCCGGCTGTGGGGACACGGCCGCGTCGCTGGGGCTGCCGCTGGCGGCGCCAGCTTTGGAGAGGGCCCGGCCGCCCCCCTCCAGCCACTCGAGCCTGGCCGTCCTCTTCGTCCTGCTGGGAGCTCTCCTCTGGCGCTCACTGCAGCGGGCGCGACTTCGCCGTCGGGTTCGACGACGCCATCGGAGATTGAGACCTGGCGGCCGCGGAGCCGCAAGCTGTGATGGCGCAGGTGGCGCTGGACATCGAGCCGCCCCAGGTGGCGATCAACTACGACGACGACCCGAACTTTCGGTGGCACCACCGCGTTTTGCTGGCGAAGCTGACAGATGGCGCGAAGTGGGCGGGGGCGACGCCAACCCACTCGGTGCAGGTGATCGACCTCGCCGTGCACCAGGTCGTTCCCCTCACGCGCGCCTGCCCGGTGCCCGACCGGGTTCGGAACAATGTGTTCCTCTTCGACCCCCTCACGGAGGAGGAGCTGGCGGAGCTGCAACGCCAGGCCACAGCACTGGCGGGGCTCCTAGGCGGCGTGGTGCCGGCCCCTGGGGCAGCGCAGGCGCAGTGGGTAGTGGCGGACCCAGGCGCCGACTCGTTCGGGGAGGCGGTCGCGGTGCCGATCACCCTCAACCCGACTCGCTTCGTCCAGAGGGGATCGGCCGCCCTGGCCCTGATCGACGACGGCAGGTGGACGGCCGTCGAGCGGGTCCAGATGTCGGATCTGAGCGCGTGGATCGAGGAGAAGCGCTCGGGGGCCGGCCGCGACCCCAGGGCGCTGGCGATCGAGCGCGACGCTCGCGGGCATCGGGCGCTCGGCTTCCGCGACGCCCTCGCCGAGATGAAGGAGCGCCGGCCGCCTGCCGCTGGTGCAGCTGGCTCTGCGGGCTCGGGGGCGGCGGGCGACGACTGGCCCTTCCGCGGGCCGTCGGCGGTGGTCGAGCTGCTGACGAACATCCGCGCGAGCGGGGAGGACCTCTCGGCGTATCACGAGCACTGGGTTCGCATGAGTGGGATCGCCAGGGAGAGCGCGGTCTCGCACCATCATGCGTCGCTGGTGTCCATCCTGCACCACCTGGTGTGCTTCGACCAGGTCGACGCGTACCAGCTCGCGGGCGCGGAGGCGCTCGCCAGGAGGGTGCTGTTCCTGGAGCGGGGGGTCCACCGCAACCCCAAGTCGCCCGACTTCAGGGGCCTGGAGGTGATGCTGGCGAGCCGGCTGGACGCCGGCGCGCCGGTCACGACGGGGGACTTCGCGAAGTTCATCGCGGAGGAGCAGAAGGCAGAGGCGTTCACTTTGAAGCAGCAGAGGCTCTTCGCCGAGGAGACCGGCAAGAAGGGCCAGCTCGGAGGAGGCAAGTAGCAGGGGGCAGGGGACGTCCCCCTCCCCAGGCGCCGCCTGTGCGCGCGGGCCCTCGGCGGGCTCGCCGCCGCGCGGGATGGCGTTGCGTCCTCCTCGGGGCGCTTTTCCTTTGGTGCTGCCGCGTGGCGCCCGAGGGCAACGGTCGGCCTCCGTCGCCGACGAGTTCGGCGCGCTGGACGGGACGGGGCGGGAGCTCGCCATCGACGCGGCCGCCTCGCTCAACGCTCTGGCCGGCGCCCGGGCCAAGGGTCTTCCGCCGCCGCGGAGGCCTGACCACCACCCGCCAGGGGGCCAGCTGCCGCCATGCCAGCAGGCCATCTGGCGCCGCCTGGCGACCACAGCATCTGCTGCTGGTCCTAGGCCTGACGAGTTTGATCTGTGCCCGGACGGGGCGCTCAAGGAAATTCTCAAGACAAAGGACACGTACGACCCGGACGTCTCGATCAGCGTCGCGCCGTACGACAGCACGAAGCTCACGGTCACTCGAGGAGCCCTCCGGCCGCGGGACACCGCGGACCTGGTGGACGACGAGGCTCGCGAGTTCCTGCTCCACCCCGAGCGGATCGCCCTCGGCTCCGACGAGCTCCCGGAGGAAGCGACCCTGCCGCACTGGGACCAGCGCCTCCTCCGCAGCCGCCACCAGCTGGACGGGCTCCTCGAGAAGCTGGAGGCGGCGGGGCTCATCACCTACCGGAGGAAGGTCATCTCTCGAGCAGGGATCTTCTTCGTGCAGAAGAAGACGGGCATGCTGCGCATGGTGCTGGACTGCCGGCCAGCCAACGCGCTTCACAGGCGAGCGCCCCACTCGCGGCTCGCCACCAACAGCGCGATGGCGTCGCTGGTACTCGACCCGGCGTACGTGGGCGAGCCCGCCGCGGAGGGGTCATCGCTGTGGGGCGCCTCCGTGGACCTGCAGGACGGCTTCTACCAGTTCCTGGCGCCGACGGTGTCGCACTACTTCGGCCTGGGGCGCGTCAGGCTCGCCGGCGACGTCGGCGTCGACGCCGTCTTCGACCCCGAGGTCGGGCACGACGTGCCGGTCTCCCCGGAGACCCCGCTGGAGGCTTGCTTCGGCGGGTTGCCGATGGGGTGGAGCTGGGCGCTCTACTTCTGCCACAGCGCCGTCTCGCTGGCGTGCAGACGCGCGCAGGAGGCGCTGGGCATGCCGTCGGTGCTGGTCGGCGACAGGCAGCCGCCGCCCCCGCTGGGCCCGGGTGTCGCGGTCTGCGCGCCGTACGTGGACAACGCCAACGTCCTCGGCTCCGACAGGAGCGCCGTGGCCGCTCTGCACCAGAAGGTGGTGGACGAGCTCGAGAAGGCCGGCTTCGCGCTCCACGAGCGGGTGGACCCGACGCAGGCTTTTGAAGCCATCGGGCTCCTGTTCGACGGGGCCCGGCGGTGGGTCCGCCAGAAGCCGACGCGTTCCTGGCGCCTCTGGCTGGCTCTCGGCGAGGTGCTGCGCAGGAGGTCGCTCAGCCGGGACCACATGCGGCAGCTCCTCGGCCATCTCGCACACCACTTCAGCCTGCGGCGGTGCGCCCTCGCCTGTTTCGGCGAAGCGTACAGGTTCGTGGGCTCTGGTGGTCGCGAAGTGGTCCGGCTGCCGCCCGCGGTGCTGGACGAGCTGGCGGTTGCCCGTGGGCTGGTGCACTTCTCGCACGTGGACGTCGCGGCGCCCATGCTGCCCCGCTGTTTCTGCAGCGATGCGTCGACGGAGGGGTACGCGCTTCACTGCGCCGAGGCGTCGCCCGCCGAGCTCTGGCCAACTGCGGTCTGGCGTGAGCGTTGGCGCTTCGTGGAGCCGACGGACTCGACGGCTCGAGCCGACCTGGAGACGCTGCGCGGCTGCCTGGTGGCGGGCCCCCCGGCCCCCGGCTCGTTCTCCGAGTGGGTCGACGAGGAGCTGGACTCAGCGCTCCAGCGCGAGCTCGACGAGCAGCCGGGCGTCGTTCGCGCGGGCGACCGACGCCCCGGCAAGCAGCCGCGCGTGCAGCGGGAGGTCACCGGCCTCGCCCCCATGGTCGCCGATTCGTTCGTGGAACCGAGGCGGTGGAGGCGCCTGGTGGTGGGTCGCTGGAGGCGGAAGGCCGCCATCCACTGCAAGGAGGCGCGGGCTGCCCTCCTCGGGCTCCACCGCGAGCTGGAGCAGCCGAGCTCGCACGGCCACCACGTCCTCAGCTTTGGGGGCAACCTCGCGGAGACCCTCGCCTTTGATCGAGGGCGGGCGCGGGACGCGGAGCTGCTGGGGCTGGTACGGCGCGCGGCGGCCGCGCAGCTCGCCGGCGGCCTGTACTGGCACCGGCGCTACGTGGAGACCGACAGGAACCCGTCCGACGAGGACTCGAGGCTCGCCTACCAAGGGTGGCTGCGCCCTGGCCAGCGCGTTTCAGGCGCGGGCCTTCGCGGGCTTCCCCTCGCGGCCGCCGTCGGACCAGAGTGGGAGCGGTCGGCTCCTGAGCCCCGGGGCCCGCGCGAGGCTGCCGCGGGCGCCGGGCCCAGGGTCCTGGGACCGTCGGCTGCCTCCCCCGGCGCCGACCCCGGGCGGACCGCGACCGACAGCAGGACCTCATGGGCCGCCCGGCGCGGTCAGGAACCCTGCGGGGGCCACCTGACGGCCGAGCGCGAGCTGGAGGCCGCCGAGTTCCTGACGTCGCTCGGGCCCGGCCCGCCGTCGTGGAGCTCTTTGCCGGGTGCGGGCGGGCGACAGCCGCCGCCGCCGAGCTGGGCCTCCGCGTCGCGGTTCCTGTCGACGTGCGCCACGGTCGGCATCATGATCTTCTCAATCGTAAAGTTGCTACAGAAGTTGTGCGGTGGATTCGGGCGGGGGCCATCTGGGCCGTTCTGCTCGGCACGCCGTGCACGGGGTGGACACCGGCCCGGACTACTGGGTTGGCTTCTCCGCCTTCGACGAGGTGCGTCGATTTCACCGTTCGCATCCTCGAGCTCTGCTACCGCATGGGCGTCCACGTGGTGCTGGAGAACCCCGCCCGGTCGCGGCTGTTCCAGCACCGAGGGATCGCCCGAGCCCTCAGGAAGCTCGGCGCCGCGCACCTGGTCTTCGACGTGTGCGCGTTCGGCGCCCCCTGGAAGAAGCCGACGGCCATCGCCACCACCCTGCCCTCCGCCGGGAGGCTCGCGCGGCGCTGCCCGTGCCCCGGGGCGCCGCACGTCCGACTCCAGGGGAAAGTCCGACTGGCGGGCCAGCCCTCGGAGTGGCGCACCGCCTACGCTGCGGCTTATCCTCCTGAGCTGTGCCGCGCTCTTGCAGACGTGCTCGGGCATGGCGCCCCGCCGAGGGCCTGGCGCCGGGCGCGGGAGGCTCCCCTCGACACCTGCTGGGAGCGACGTCTGGCAGCCGCAGCGGGCGTCGAGAGCTGGCCCGGCGGGCGACACGTGGACCTCGCGCCAGTCGGGTCAAGGTGTCGGCTCGGCTGGGAGGGCGCGATCGAGCACTGGGACGGGGACCACTGGACCGTCGAGCTCGAGGCCTTTGCCGCCCATCGTCGAGCCCGACGAGCAGCGGCGAGAGCGGCGGCGCCGCGCTGCCGCGCGCGAGCGCCACCACGGGTCCGAGCCGGGCGTCTGCCGGCGGGCGGCTGTGCGGCCTGCCACGGCTTCGGCTTACCGCCGGGCCTTCTCTGACGTGCGGGCCTGGGCAGGCCTCCACGGGCAGCTGCCCGCCACCGCTGACGGGTGGGACCGCGTCCTCGACGGCTACCTCGACATGCTGTTCCTTCGCGGCGACAGCGTGAGCGCCGCCCGGTACGCCGTGTTCGGCACGGCCTACTGCATCGGGTTGCCGGCCCGGTCGCCGGCGACGCTCCCTCTCGCTCGTGCTGCCCTCCACGGATTTGGCCGAGCGAACCCCGACAAGGTGAGGGACTCGTTGCCGCTGGAGATCATCTGGCTCTGCACAGACTTCTGGTTCCACAACTGCGGGCACCTGGGCAAGGTGGTCGCCGCTGCCGCCTGGATCGCGGTGGACTGTTACCTCCGGCCGACGGAAGCCCTGCAGCTGGCCGCTGACCGCGTCTCGCTGCCGCGTCGTGCGGGAGACCCGGTCGTCGTGGCGGTTGCGCCAGCCTCGCAGGATGTGCCCGCGAAGAACTTCCAGTATGATGCTTCAACAGTAGTGGGCGCTCATGATAGGGAGTGGGTCTCCAAGCTTGTTCTCACTCTCGCCCGATCCTCCACCTCCGGTCCCCTCCTCGACCTCTCTCTCGCTCAATGGGAACAGCTGTGCCGCCAGTTTCGCCGATCGCATTTTTCTGAGAAGCTTCCCCTCACGCCTCATGCCTTTCGGCATGCCGGTCCTAGTCACGATGCTTGGTGGTTTAAAGATGATGCTGACAGGCTCCAAGCTCGAGGGAGGTGGCTCAGCCGATCTTCGGTGCTGCGTTATTCGAAACCAGCTGGGATGCTCCGCAATCGGTCCTCGCTCTCTCGCCAGCAGCTGCAGCTTTCTGATAAGATTTCACAGCGGCTCCCAACGCAGATTCTTGAATATTTTGGCCCTCCCGTGTCTCGCTCTGCTCGACTACCACCCTCGGCTAGCCGCACCAAGCGGAAGTTGGGTAGTGTGGGCACGTGCAGGTAGGCCTCGACACCGGGCCTCCCTGCATCTTTCGGGGGCCGAGGCCCCCCTCAGGAGTCTGCGCTGCCGTGGAGAAAATATGTTCCGTTGGTCAGTTTTGAATTCCTTGGGCTTGCGCCCATCGCCGCCCCCCGGTCTTTCGTCGGGGTTACAGCCGCTCCGCGGGGGGAAGGCGGTTTGGGGCCGGCGCGATTGGATGTGCGTCACATTATCGCTCCCCTATCGTAGCCGCCCCCGACGTCATTTTGGCTCCTCCTCCTCCTCTCCTCCGTCCTCTTCTGTATTTTATCTCTGCTGGAGCCGCTGCCAGGGCACGTGCAGGTAGGCCTCGACGAACGGGGCCTCCCTGCATCTTTCGGGGGCTGAGGCCCCCCTCAGGAGTCTGCGCTGCCGTGGAGAAAATATGTTCCTTTGGTCAGTTTTGAATTCCTTGGGCTTGCGCCCATCGCCGCCCCCCGGTCTTTCGTCGGGGTTACAGCCGCTCCGCGGGGGGAAGGCGGTTTGGGGCCGGCGCGATGATTATGATGATGATAATGATGGTGATAATGATGATGGTGGTGATGATGAAGATGATCATGCTGATGATGGTGATGATGATGATGATGAGTGTGATGGTGATGACCATCATGATGTTGGCAATGTTGCTGATGATTATGCTGGTGACGATGAGGCTGCTGATGATGATGCTGATGCACCTGATGATGATGAACATGATGAGCATGATGATCATGATGCTGCTGATGATGATTATGATGATGCTGTTGTTGCTGATGATGATACTGCTGCTGCTGATGATGATGGTACGGTTTTGTTTGGTGTTGATTGCGTTGTTGATGATGTTGTTGTTGATGATGATGATGATGATGATGATGATGATGATGTTGATGTTGATGCTGATGATCATGATGAAACTGGGGAGGTAATGGTAATGAAGTGGGAGGACGAAGAGCAGGAGGTGGACGAGGAGGAGGAGGAAGAGGATGAGGAGGATGAGGGATGAGGAGGAGGAGGAGTCCTGCCCTGATCTACCATGCCTTACCTGGTCCTGCCTCGATCGATGCACGCTGGATTTGAGTAAGCTGCGTAACCAAGTTGAGATCCGACGACACGAACGCAATGCAGCGTGGTGAAAAATCACGACCAGAGCTCCAGACCCCATTTTTCAGCTGCAGTTTTTCTGGCCAGATCGGATTGCAATGGTCCTGGGGCTCGACATAGGGCGAAAACGCTTGGCGTGAACGAAATTGGAGGGAGCGCGATCTAGCGTTGCTTGACCGGAACAATTTCCCCCCCCGTCCCCTCCTGGAATCCTGGAAGCCGAGAGGGGCGGGGGTAGAATCCCCCCCTTCCCCTCCTCGGGAACCAGGGGGTGGGGGGAACCCCCCTTGCCCGGAAACAGGGGAGGGAAGGGTTGCAGATTCCCCCCACCACCTCCAGTTTTTCCTCCTCCTCCTCTTCTTCTTCCTCTTCCTCCTCTTCCTCTTCCTCCTCCTCCTCCTCCTCCTCCTCCTCCTCCGCCTCCACCTCCGCCTCCGCCTCCGCCTCCGCCTCCGCCTCCTCCTCCGCCTCCGGGACATTCCCCCCTTCGTTAGAACCAGAGAGGGATTGGGGGGGTCGGGCCCTGGCCCGGCCCCGGCTTTTTGTGGGCTTTGTTGGAGTTTTGTTGGAGCTGTCTCTGAACATTGTTTCAGCGTTGTGTCAGCTTCGGATGAGCTTTGTTTCGGCTGTGTTTGAGCTGTGTTTGAGCTTTGTTTTAGCGGTATTGTGCTTTGTTGGAGTTGTGTGCGGGTTTTGTTTCAGTTTTGTTTGAGCTTTGTTTCAGCCATGTTGGAGATTTGCGAGCTATGTTGGAGCTTTGTTTGAACTTTGTTTGAGCTTTGTTCGAACTTTCTTTGAGCTTTGTCGGAGCTTTTTTGAAGCTTCATTGGAGATTCGTTGGAGCTTTGTTGGAGCATCGTTGGAGCTTTGGTGGAGCTTAGTTTGAGATATACTTGAGCTATGTTGGAGCTTACGTAGTTGGAGCTTTGTTCGAGCTATGTTTGAGCGTTGTTTGAGCTTTGTTTGAGCTTTGTTGGAGCTTCCGACGACGACGACGATGGAAACGGCGACGGCAATGGCGACGACGACGGGTGGGACACTAGATGCAACCTTCAATCGGTGGTGGGGCAAGATTGGGGGAACATATATCACAACCATTTGGGACGCCGTTCGGGCTGGCAGGACATCAAATGTACTGTTCACTGGGTGATGGGACGTTCAGTAGGGCGGGCGGGCGGGACATGAAATGCAATCTTCACTCTGTGATGGGACAAGGTTGGGGGAAACATATCGCAACCACTGAAGACGCCGGTCGGGCGGGCGGGACATTAGATGAAACCTTCACTCAGTGATGTGGCGTCATCATCATCACCACCATCACCACCATCATCGCCCCATTATCATCATTCATCATCAGCATCAGCATCAGCATCATCATCATCACCATCATCATCATCATCATCATCATCAGCATCAGCATCATCATCACCGACATCGCCATCGCCATCGATATCGCCATCGCCATCACCATCGCCATCGCCATCATCATCGTCATCGTCATCATCATCATAATCATCGCTGGTGGCCCAGGACGGCCTCTGAGGCCCCCCGTAGGTACCCGGGGGGGGGGGGCAGGCACCTGCGCGAGAAGGGCGCTATCATGCGCCACCATTCGAAACGCGCCCCACTGATCTCACATGCCCCACTTGCCGCGCCCGCCCGCTCGGGCTCGAGATCAGTTGGAGCTTTGCTGGAGCTTTGCTGAAGCTTTGTAGGTGACCTTCGTTTGAGCTTTGTTTGAGTTGTGCTTGAGCTTTGTTTGAGCTTTCCCCCCCCCCCCACCCCACCACCCCCGTCCCACCCACCACCGGCGGGAGGTATGCCCCCCGCCCCCCCCGATTCAGAAAGGGGGGGGAATGGTTCCTTCCGCCCCCCCCCCCCAGTTCGAACCGGGGAGGGGGGGGCCTGCCAGTAACAGTAGAAAACACTTTTTCAAAAATGGCAACGCCTGGATCTCAGGGCTCCTCGTCGTCTCGGGCGTCGAGTACTGGCGATGCGATAAACGCGGGGGGTGAAGAAAGGTGCACCTTTTGTACCCTCGAGGGGCCCCTTGGAGCCCTTCATGGCACGAGGGGTGCACGTTTGAAATGTGCACGCTTCTCCCCCCATCCATCGCACCCTTATTAATTGACGCCCGACCGTCCTCC
>CAUYUJ010008713.1:456960-469937 GCA_963575745.1 Prorocentrum cordatum | reverse complement strand
CACCATTGGGATTCAGATCGCACCCAGACTCACTTTCACAAGCTCACTCACACTCAGATTCATTTCTTCAGAGTCAGGCACACACAGACGTACCCATACTCAGACTCACCCACACTCAGGCTCACCTAACCCAGACTCCGTCAGAAGCCAGTAGCGAAGAGAGCAGAGAGGAGAGAGAGAGAGAGAGAGAGAGAGAGAGAGAGAGAGAGAGAGAGAGAGAGACCGGACAAGTAGGCGGACCAGGGTCCGTCCGCGAGGCGCACTGCGGTGCGACAACCCGCAAACACTATTAGCGGCGGTGCAGCCTTAAGATACGAGGGCGGGCAACAGACCCCCTCCCCCGGCGCATTGCGTCTGAAGCTACGGACGGCGGACAGACTGTGAAGATCTCACGTGTCAGACCGCGTGACGAAGAAGGCCCCAACAAAAAAGGCGACGTGCGGACACGTGGCTAGGCGGCTTGGCAGACCGCCAGTTGGGCGCTTGGCCGCAGCGCGGCGCGCAGGGACGGGGCACCCCCCGCCCCCCCGCCCTGACACCGTGGACGCGGGGCCACGCGTGCACACGGGCAGGCAGAATGGCGGAGATTAGCGCGGGGCTCCAGGCGGAGCGTCGCGGAGCGATGACAGCATAGCATGGAGGGTGAGTGGCGGCGCAGCACCATCGGGCGGGGGTGTAAGCAGCTCGGCGAAGGCACGACCGGCGCGGTGAGGCGCTGGAGCAAAGGGCCTTGACGGGCTTGGGCAGCGGCAAGGTCGGCGGCGAGAGCTGCGCACCTCTGCTGGAGAGCGGCCGTAGACTGGGACAGCTCGGCTTCGCGGTCGGTGCGGGGCGGCTGCTCTGTGCCCGCGGTCGCGGGCCTCGCGGCGGGGACGAGGTCATCGGTGCGCCTGGCCAGGTTTTGGACCAGCGCGGTGCGGCGGTCCGTGCGCTGGCGGCCGTCGCCGTGGCGAGGCGACTGGAGGGTGTCGCGCGGTCCCAGGGCTGAAGCCGCTGGGGCCACGCCCCATGAGGACGGAGGAGCCGCAGCCTCGCAGCCTGCAACAGTAGGAGCGTGGACGGGGCGCGACGGCCTAACTGGCTCAGTGCCCTGCGGGGGCGCTGAAGCCGCCCCCACGGGCTGGCGCTGGTGGGGGGAAGGGGTTGGTGGCACGGGGGGAACAATCATGATGCCGTGCGAGGGCTCAGAGGTCGGCCGCGTGACCGGGTGGCGACTCGATGAAGCGGCATCGTCGGCAGCGTGGGGTGTCGGCGGGACGTCGTCTATGCTGCCACCCAATCCGAGGGGATCATAAAAGTCCTCGTCGGCGTATTGGAGGTGAGCGACGTCATCATGTGGGTGCGGTGCCGCTCTCGGTGGCGGAGTCGAGGTGGGCATCGTGCGGATGCCCGACGGGGCAAGGTTGGAGCTGGCTGGCCCGTCGTCCAGGAAGTCTAGTCCCCCGCCGAAGCCGAACGGGTCGTCCTCCTGTTCGTCGTACATCGCACGTTGGGCCTCGGCCCAGAGCTCGTCCGGGTTCTGCGGGATGTCTGGTCCAGCCGCGGGTGGTGCCTGGTCCGACAGCAGGGGGTTCGGTTCCTTTTTGCTGAGTTCAGCCGCTGTAAACCCAGCCCTGCGGTGTGGGAGTGGCAGAGTACGGTGTCTGCGCTCGTAGATGGCGACAGCGACCCCGTGAAGCACGGTCGCTTGGCGATGTCGTGTTTTGGCAGCTTCAACGATGTCGTCGGGGAGGTTGTGCGTGCGTGCCGCCGCTGTGGCATGGGCGTCGGCCTGACGGTTGAACTCCTCCGCGATGGGCCCGATGAGCCCAAGGTCGATGCCCAGGTCTCCCAGGTGGCTGGCGATTTTTTCGACGCGAAACATGTTGGGCTTGGCCATACACATCGGTGGATCTTTTCCCAGAGCTCCGCGTGCGTGCCCTGCGGCGCTGGATGTCCGTCGATGATGCTTTGGAACCCATCGACCACCGCCTGGTTGTCCACGAAAACGTGCACGGGCCGTTCGGCACATGCCGTAAGGTGGACAATGGCGAGGGTCTCCGCAACCTGGCGTTCTGCGTTAGGCCGTGAACGCGTGCACTGTAGTTCATGCGGTGGTCGATGCCGTAGTAGACGCCGTAGCCCGCTCGTGCTAGGAGTGGGATGGCTTTGTTGGTGCACGCACCGTCCGTGGCAGCATAGACCCATGTCCATCCAGTGTCGTTGTCAAGGTAGGTGGTGTAGGTGTCCTGGGCTGAAGCCGCAGGATCACCCTCAGGAGGGGGCCGCGGGATGGGCTGTGGCAGCGGGTCCCTCGCGAGGTCGGCCTGCAGGTCGAGGAGGGCTGGGTCTTCGTCGAAGAGCCCGCAGTGTCTTGTGTGCGGCGGAAGACGGGCCCACTGGTCGTCACTGAGGAGGGTGGTGAGAGGAACTCTTTCTCGGGCCCAGCACTTACAGTCGCGGACAGTGTGCTCCTGAGTTTCCTCTTCCTCGTCGCAGTAGCGGCACATGGGGCTGGGGTCTGCCGACGTGTTGGATCGGGATCGTCGCTGTTGGGTGTGGTCCCCGCCCGACAGGTAGTTCAGGAGGAGCGCCAGCTGCCAGGCAGTGCATTTGGCTGCTCCTTTGGTTCGCGCGAGCCACGTGCTGGCGAAGAAGTCAAGGCCCTGTCTGACCGAGGCGAGGTAGCCAAGGTCGTGTCGCCGTGGCTTGATCTTCCGCAGAAATGCCCTGCGTTGTGAGGCCCGCAGCATGTGCAGGAAGGCGTTTTGGGGTAGATTCAGCCAGCTGATCGGGCAGCCCCAGTCATCGTACTTGATGCCAAATGTGGGCCAGGTCCATCGGAGCTGCTGGAGTGACTGGACGAGTCGCCCGACGGGTCCTCCACCAAACAGGGTCTGGACGTGGTGATGGAGGTCTCTGGCGAGCCCGCAGAGTGTGGCGTCGCGGTTAACCTGCCGCCGCAGGCACAGGAATGCTTCACGCTGCGTGATGGCGTCGATCTCAAGGGCGTGTCCCGGCACGCACACGGCCATGAGAGTCCAGAACTCGACCCACTTGTTCCCCTTGGGGCGGATAGCCGCCTTGAGGGCGTTGTTGTAGGCAGTCTTGGCTGGGCCTGATGGTGCTTGGATGTCGGTGCCCGTGGTGCAGACGCTGGCGGCCAGGGATCGGGCGTGCCGCGCCTTGATAGCATCGGCGACGGGAGCTTGCCAATGCGCGGCAGGCGGATAGTCGCCCTCCGCACACGGGCGTCTGCGGTGGCCGTGAGGTTAAGCGCGGCTGGAGCCGGCGCTGCCTCGGCGTTGATGTAACTCCCGACGAGCTTGAAGGAATCGACCACTCGGAGGGGGCGATCCGCCAGCGTGAGCTTGGTGACGGCGGCGTGCAGCTCATCGGTGAGCGCCCACCCTGCCACTTTACCAGGGTGAATGCGTTGACCGGAGAATCGGTCAAACTTGGCGGTTTCGTCGAGAGATTTCTGCAGCTCAGGAGCGGTGTGGGTAGTGGAGTTGCTGTCGTCAACGAAGGTAGTGCTGAGTGATCGAGGAACGTATCGGTGCTGCCTCTTTGTCCACGCGCACATGAGCAGCTTGATGTCATCCAGGGACCACGAGCTGCCCTGGAGGTGACCGTTTGTCCTGGCCAGGTCCCTGGAGTACGCTCCGTTCATGCGGATGTAGCGTTTGTGGTGTCTGTAGAAGTTTCGGCGGACAGTAGCGATGTCTTGTGGGCACCCTGCGTGCAGCGCAAGGTTTAGACAGATGTCCGTGATGAGGTAGTCGAAGCACTTCTGTCGGTCAAGGGCTGCTCCAGCTAAGGGGAGGAGTAAAGTCCTGGCGTGTTCGATGCGCAGGGCGAGAGAAGTGCTGACATCCCCAATGGTGGCTTTGGGAACGGCGCCGAAGCTCGTGGCATGGGTACATCCTTGCCGCCAGGTCGTGAGGCTACGGTAGGCCGGCGCCTCCCACGCATACATCCACACGGAAAGAACCGAGAGAAGCCGTTGGTCCGTCGGGAGTTCCCCTCGGCCTTTTCGGAGGCACGGGTTTGGCACGTGCAGGAGGGGCTCGGGGATGGTGCCAGTGCGTTGCATAGCACGTAGGACGCTGGCGAAGAGGCGAAGGATGTCGTCGGGTAACTCCTTTGCCTCCTTGGTCGTCCAGCCGTCGAGTCCCCCCGCGCGGCGCGGTGAACGGGTGCGAATGAAGTGATGAGTTGGTCGTCGGTAAGGTGGAAGGGGGCTGCTGGTGATGGCGTAGGCAGCTCTTGGCGGTATTCGTCGTAGAAGTCCGCCCACGTCGGCATAGCTTCGGCGTCATGGCCCGCGCGAGCGCGGTACGTGCCCAGGATGGGCTCCCAGGTGTCGACCATAAGCTTGAGCATGTCTTTGGTGTTGGCAACGATAGCGTTGGCGGGGAGGGCGTCGGGAACCTGGGCTGGTAGTGGGCCGCGAATGGGGCCGTCGTCGTTGTCCGTGTCGGGCGAGCTACCGTCGCCGGGGCTGAAGCCGCCGGCGTCGGTGTCGGCGTCACTGTCGTCCGTGCTAGCTCGGTCAGGGTTGAAGGCGGTGATGTCGCAGTGGAGCTGTGCATCGTCGGAAGTGGTAGGCGTGCGGAGATACGCCGTGGGCGAGCAGTCGGCAGCCCGCGCGTATATGGCCGCCTTTCGCCCGCTTGGCTCGCGGACGCCCTCAGACCAGATCTTGATGCGTTCAGCTTTGGCTCGGTTTGCACGTCGCGCCAGCTCCGAGTCTAGATTTTGGATCAGACGATCGAGCTGCTCTCCGCGTGGCGCTGGCACGTCGGGGGTCCAGGCGTCAGGAAAAGCCAGGAGGGCCGTGGGGCGCAGCTTGCGGCAGAGAAGGCGGGCCGCGGCCCACGTGCAGTCGATGCGTTGCGCCAGGTGCGGCGGGATATCACGGCAGTCTATATGATGGTGCAGTCCGATGAAGCGAAGCTCGCAAAGTTGCCGATGGAGCTTGCGAAGGCGGTTCATGTGAATCGTGGAAGCTCCGTAGGTGGGAAAGGCGCGGGGGACGGCGGGTCGCTCCTCGAACGTGGGTGTGAGCCCGTGCATGGCGGTGGGGGCGGCAGGTCCCGCAGCCGGGTGAGATGGTACTCATGGCTGGCCTCGTTTGCCAGGGCGAACATGCGTTCCACATCGTCGCGTGCGCCAGCCTGCTCCATGCGGTCGTGGTATCGTCCGGCGATGTGGGTCCCTAGTGCCTGGAGTTCGTGGTCCTCATGAGCTCCGTCATTTGGAGGGTATGGCGTGGGGGCCAAAAGGCGTGGGGCCGTGTGATCGAGGCGGCTTAGGTCGAGTGTGACCTGCAGGCCAACATGGGACTTCGCTGGCAAGTCACGCAGATAGCAGAAGTCGGTGACAAGGGATCGCGCAGCTTGGTTGGCGATGACATAGTCGATGCGCGAAGTTCGGGGGCACTTGGTGACGCGGTCCCAGTCAGGGATATTGCCATATGTGTGCATGGTGTGGTCTGGTGTGCCTTCAGCGACGTTGGACCATCCGTGCTGCATCATGTGCAGCATGTGTGGATTGTCGTCGATGTTCGTGTTGGCGTCCATACAAATGAAATACGGGGCTGAGCCGACCCTCGCGGCGGCGCAATCAGCAAGCCGAAATATATCGTTGCTGTCCCCTCCAGCGACCCCGTAGAGGCTCGCAATGTAGATCCCAGCGGGACCGTGGTTGTTTCGTCGCCGCCTGCGGCGGTGCTGGGTGCAGAGCGGGAGGAAGGCCTCGTGCCATCGTTTCTTGGCCTTGAGGGTGGCGATACAGGTCGCAATGTCGTCGACGGTGGAGTCGACGATGGCGTCCTAGAGAGGATGGCAACCCCGCCCGAGGCGCCGGTGTTGCCCTCGACCGTGTGGTCCGTGCCACCGTGAGCAGCTTTGCGCTGGGCACGCGCCAGGTCCAGGTCAGGTCCCAGACTGGCCTGGTATCCTCCGTGGTGTGGATTGGCGGCGTTGGTGGCGATGGCTTGCCTGGTAGGCTTGGCATGACGGGTCTCCTGCAGCGCTATGACTGCGGCGTTGTGGTCGACACCTAGGGCGGTAATGGTTGGCCAGTTCGCTGGAAGACTCGTGATGTTGAGGCTGACGAGATGGATAGAGCGACCTGGCCCATCTCCGTCGGTGGAGCTGGGGTTAGCACGCCCCGCACGGTGGAGGGCGGCCTGGCCGTCACCCAGGTAGGAGGCCTGGCCACAGTGGGAGCTCATGGCGTCGCAGCAGATTGGCTTGGACGGGGCTGAAGCCGCCGACGGGCCAAAAGTGTAGGCAAGGCATGGTCGACGCTGCGCCGGGGGGGGTTCATAAACATCGGCAAAACTGCCTCGAAAAAACCTCCTCACTCCTGTACCGTGGGGGACGGAGGGAGGAAAGGTGAGACGGCAGCAGGGGGAGAGGGAGGCGACTCCTCGCTCCATCCTGCCGAGCGCAAGAGCAAAAGCAAACCAGCGGCGGCAGCGCGGCGCGGCAGCGGCGCAGCGCGCGCGCGAATACTGCGCACGCGACACCGCGGGTCCGTCCTGCGGCGGCGCGCCCGCCCCGTCAGTGCCGTGATGAGCAGCATCAGCTGGAACAGCTTGTTCGTGTGCGCCCTCCGCGCTCGCCTCGGGCGGTGGGCCCTGTGGCTGCGGCGGCGCACGCCCTGCCAGCGCGTCAGCCACCAGCTGGGCGTGGCGAGCGGCGCGGTCGGTGGCCTGGCGCTGAGCCTCGTCCATGCCCGCTGCCGTGAGGTTCGCGTTGCGGACAGGGCTGACTCCACGCGGGGCCGCCGCTGCCGCGGCAGCGGCAGAGGTGGCGGGGGCGCCGCCGTGGCTCTGAGGAGACAGCGGTGAGCCGCCGCCGAAGCCCACCGCGAGGTCCTTGACGGAGTACTTGTGCTTGTAGGGGTCGAAGGTCGGCGCCTCGTCGGGGGCGACGACGCGGGTGAGCGGTGGCAGCTCCTGGTCCGTAGACGGCGTCGGCTCGAGGTCGACCTCGTTAGGGTCTTTGGCGCCGGCACCGAAACGTGGCACCACCTCGGGGGCTTGGGCGTCAGCCTGAGTCTCGCGGGGCGGCGAGCTCGTGGAACTCCCAGGGGGCTTGTGGCGGCTGCTGGGCCGGCTGCGCGGGACGCGCCCGCCCGTGTGGCGGTCACGTGGCGAGGCCGCCTGGGCGTTGGCGCGCGCAGAGTCCGCCCTGCTCGGGGAGCGGATCGGCGCTGCGCTGGGTGCTGGGCTGGTCGGGCGGGAGCCGCCTGTGCCGCCCGCCGCCGAGGCTGCAGCCTGGTCAGGGTCGGCGGCGTCAGGCCGGGGGCTGACGCGGTGGGCACTACCCTCGCTGTGCCGCGGGGAGGCGCTGTGGTGTGCCTGGGTGTGCGTGAGGACGAGCGGGACGAGCGGCTGCCGCTCGCGCTCAGGGGGGCGGGCTTTGCCTGGGCAGGGCGCTGCGCTGCGGCCACGTTTGGCGGGGGCGTGTGTTGGCGCGGTTGCCAGGCGCGCACGTTCGCCTCGCGCCATCCTTCGGGGCGCCCTGTCCTGCCGCGGCTTGGTGCAGCCCCCTGGGCTGAAGCCGCAGGGGGTGCCGCTGCGGACTGGTTGCTGGCGGTGCTGTCGTGGCGGCCTGGGTAATGGCCCCGGGCACGCGTGGACCCTGGCGCGGGCGAGGTGGCCCGTGGGGGAGCCTGCCCGAGTGCGCGCGGGTAGCCGACGACCGCTGGGTGCACCCTGGCGTGGGGGACGTGGCCGTAGCTGGAGGCGGCTGCCCCTGCCGCCGCGGGCATGGCACCAATGTGGCCACGGTGGTAGGCGGCGCCCCCGCCGTACACCGCTCTGTCGCCTGTCGGGACGCGCGCGGGAGAGCGGTTGCGTGGCGTGCTCGGCTGACCTGCGTCGCGTTGGTCGCGCTGCTGGGTGCGCTGCTGGTGCTGCTGGTAGCGCTGTTGGTCGGCTCTCGAGAGCGGGCGGGTGTCGGGGAGGATGGGCGGCACGTCGGGCCGCCGCCAGCCCTGGTAGACGTGCTCGAAGGCATGGTCTGGGTAAGTCTCCCCGTCGGGTGAGTAGCGCCGTACATGCTCCACGAAGTCAATGTTCTGCGGCTCGGGGAGCACCGTGATGTTCACAGCCCGCTGGTGCGCTGGTCCATAGAGACAGAAGCTACCACGGTTGCTGCGGTCGTGGTTCAACTCGGCTTCGGTCGTGCACGACTCACCATGGCGTCACAGAGGCGCATGTCGTAGTCGAGAGCTTGAGGCCCAGGGCCGCCCTCGGCATCCCAGTACAGTACCACATCTCGCCAGCGCGTGCGGGTAGTGTGGATGCGCTCGGCGATAGACTCGCAGACGGTCCTGACTGTGACACGATCCCTGTACATGTTGGTGATGGCTAGGGAGTAAGGTCGGCGCACCGCTTTGTTGAAGATGAAATCTTCCTTGAGGGCCTGGTGCGGGCCGAAGAGCACGTAGCCTTCCTTCCACAGCGGTTGGTCAGGAGACGGGTCTTCAGGCATCCCCGTCCCTGTGAACCCTGGTGGCCGCCTCGTGCCGTCGGGCAATCCCTGCTTGGGGGCGCGACGCGGCCTCGGTGGTAGATACCATTGGCCCTGGTATCCTGCTTGGCCTGGTTGCGGAGGCTCCCCCCCCGGGGCCTGAAGGCGCTCGGGGGGGCTCCATGAGGTCGTGCTGGACTGGCGCGTTGCCGCATTGGCGGGCGAGGATGTGCGGAGGCATCCCTGTGGCACGGACGTCGAACAGGCTGTGCGGACGAGGCGGATGCGGGCATCTGCTGGAGAGGCAGCATGTGTCGGCGGCCCTGTCGTCGGTGCTGTACACGCACGTCCAGCTGTTGCAAGAGTAGTCCGTGGACCAGTCCATAGGTGCACGTAGTCCGCTGAGGGAGCAGTCCGGGCACGTCGGTTGGCCCGAGGTGCCGAGCTGCGTGTTGCGGCGGGCAGCACAATACTGGCAGCATTGGAATCGGCACTGTAGGCAAATCCAGCGTCCTGGTAGGGGCGGGAACGCTTGCTCGTCGGTGACTGCTTCGTCTGGGTGGGGTCGGGGTCGATCCCACAAAGGCCAGACGTCGGCGAACCAGGACTGGCCTGTAGTGCGGACCGCCTCCGCGGGGAGGCGAGCGTCGTCAGCATGGCGCTCGATCCACTGGGGCCCCAGGTCCGCTGCGATCATGACCATGCGCCAAGTGTCGTCCGCCTTGACGTGGACTTGGGTCGGTGCCCAGAGCCTGGTGGTGGTGTCGCCGTGGTCGTGGTGAAGGATGACCCAGCCATCGCGACCCGCAACCGCAGGGTCAGTAACGCGGTGGCCCACAACGGTCGGCCCCCACGGTAGGTAGGCGCCATCGTGATGCTCGCCTGGGTCGAGCCAGACCTCGACGCCAGGGGCATTCACACGGGACCGCACATCGCGGACGTGGAAGGCGAGGACGTGGTAGGCGGTCGGCTCCTCTTCCGTCTCGATGTGCTCCCACGTGTCGATGTCGCTGCTGTCAGAGGCGGAGTTGCCGCCGCTCTGCCGTGACGAACGTGAGGCGGAGCGCCGTGAGCGAGCATGGCCTCGGGCGAGGGCGGCGGCCGCGCTGATAAGGGACGGCGTGCGGCGGTCGTCGGCCCCCGATGCCGTCGGTGAGCGGTCTGGACTGTGTCCCGAGGCGGCACCTGGCTGAGAGGTGTGCGATGGGCCAGACGCGGCCCCAGGGCTGGAGCCGCTGGGGCGCGGCGCTCGTACGTCAGACTGCCCCCGCTCGGGTACAGCCTGCGCCGTGGCAGTGTACACCAGGTCGATCAGTGGCTGCGGGTCCAGCTGGAGCTTGCGAAGTGAGGCACGCGGACGGGGCTGGTTGGGGCCGGCCCTGGTGGCTGCTTCGGTGTCGTAGTGCTGTGTAGCCCATGCTCGCGCTGCCTCTGGCGAGTATAGTGCCTATGGCGGTGGCCACGCTGCCACGGTGTCCAGCCGGCGCCAGATCTTTGCCCCTTGGTCGCGGGCTTCAGCCGCCTCGCGGAGGTCTGGGTGATCGAAGCCGGCAATGTGGAGGGCGTGCGTGCAGTCGCCCATGCCACAGGTGTGCGGGAGGGCACGGCACCTGGAGGCAGCTTCGGTGGGGGCACACCAGTCCATGCGGATGAGGAGGCCCAGGACCCGTGGGTAGATGAGGCGCGCTCCGTGAGCCTCCCCGTTCACGAATTTGTGCCAGTTCTCACCGCGCGGCGGTTTGGTAGCCTCGCACATCCAGAGCGCGATGGGTCCCCAGGCGAGGGTGTCGTCTTCGAGGCTGCGGGGCGGGTGAGGCGGCACCGCGTGCCACGCGGCCAGCGACGGGTGCACACCCACGTACGTGCGGTCGACATTTGTGCGGTTCGGCCCTTCGCTTCACGGCGGGGGCCCGGCAGGAGGTGACCTCCGTTGAAAGCGAGACGGGCCGCAAGGTCGCCGCGGGTCCCGTGCCAGAAGACCGTGGGCGTGTCAGTGGTAGGAGCACGGAGGTCCACGTGAGGTAGGGGAAGATCGTCTCGCCTGAGTTCCCGCCCGAGTCTTCCAGCACCCAAATGAGTCGGTTCGGGGGCCTCTGCATGATGTCAGTACACGGCGCCAACGCTTGGAGCGTTGGGTCATGGGTGAATCGAGGATGGTCGTAGAGTCGCAGGGCGTCTTCGATGTCCTCCGTAGTCACGCCACTGTTACCAAGCGCAAAGCCGTTCTGGTACAGGGAGGTGAGGATGCTCGTCGGCGGCACGGGGACCGCTGGGTCGCGCTGGATGTGCTGCGTAAGTTGCGCGTCGGTGGCCAGAGGGCTGGGTGGGGCGTACCAGGGCCTGAAGGCGCCTGGGGCCTGGCGGGTGATGCGTGGCGTGCTCGCCGTCGTGGTGGTTGGGTGTCCATGTCGGAAGAGGAACCACGGGCGTTGCTTGCATACGCTTCGTCGTCGGGCGCTCCGTGCACGCCGTCGCCGTCGAGGGTGCGCTCACGTGCTTCACTTGCCTCGGCGTCGGTGGCCTGAGCTGCGGCGGCTTCGTGAGTCGGCGGGTTGCCAGAGGCCGCGCCGCTTGTGGGGCCGTCTCGCGGGGACGGGCTGGTCGACCGTGGCGTGACAGACGAGGCTCGCAATACCGCGGCAGTGACTTCAACGATGGCGGCGGTGGTGGCGGTGGTGACATCGGCGACTGCGGCGGCAACTGCAGCGGCGTAGTGTTCCTGTAGCAGCGGGTGTCGAAGGGGATGCACATGCTGGCTCTCGGGGTCGTCGGGGTGTGTGCGCGGAAGCGTGTGTGGGGCTTCATCGCGCGGGCTCCTGATCGGTTGGCAACAGCGGAGGCACCACTGGGCCGTGGGCGAGTCCAGGACGCGCGCACAGATGCGGGCTCCAACGTGTCCGACGGCTCCTTGAGCGAGAAGTTTGGCGCCGACCAGGAGGAGACCGCAAACCACTCCGCCTGTGGCGATAGCTCCGAGTTTGCCGCTGGCCCATTTCAGGGCGCCCCAGAGGCCAGACCCGACTGCGCTGGCTCCGCCCGAGACAATGTCTCTGAGTTTGGCGCTGGTCCACTTGAGAAGACCCCACAAGGCGGGCGCGGCGTCGTATGCTATTGTGCGTCGGGGCGTAGTGACACGGATGGGCCTGGTGCCGCAGCTTCACGGCGTCGTCGCTGCCGGTAGCTGGGGTCTCGGCTCGGTGTCGGCAGGTACCCGTCGATCTGGTCCTGGTACGGCATGGCTACCAAGATGGCGTACGTGACCGCGAAGAGGCAGATGAGACAGCCGCAGCGTCGAGAGGCCGCTGCGCTGTGCGGGGCCTCATGGGAGCCGCTGGCGTCGGGGTCCGCGTCCTCGATGGGATCGTTGTCGAGGCCAGCCTGCCAGTGGTCGACGGGGCTGGAGTTGGAGTCAGTCGAGTTAGCTCGGCGGACAAGGGTGCGGGACGGGGCCCTGCCACCTGAGGTCTGAAGACGCCCAGGTCCAGCCAGTGCTGCAGCGGGGCTGAAGCCGCCACTGCGCGGGCTGGTGGGAGCTGGCGGTGCGGTGGCATGGCCTGGCTCGTCGGCGGCGGTGACACCTTCGGCGTCGCTGAGCTGTGCGCTGGGTCGGCCTGGGCCGAGTTGTTGGGCGCACTGCTGCGCGACCGGGAGCGCCCTGTGTGGGGATCGCTGTCACGGTCGCGCTGGGCAGCGTCACTTGGCGGTGGCGTGCCGTCGGGGTCCTGGGTTTCCGTGTCGTGGATGGAGTCGTTCTGGCTATCGTCCGACACGTGGAACGAGTCCAGGGATATGTTGCTGATATCGTTGGCAGCTGCGTGCTGGAGCAGAAGCGGTTCAGCGTCGGCCGCGGGCTGGTCACACGTGGCGTTTTGGGCGGGGGGGCCAGCGGGCGGTGGTAGGTTTAGCGGTTCCATCGATGCCGCGGCGAGCTCCGCCTCGACAAGCGGCTGCAGGTCTGGCGGGTGGTGCGGGATCGCATCCACGAGATACGCCAGGGCGTCTTGTTCGGGCGGAGGGAGGCCTCTTGGCAGCAAGGCGTGGGCCCGTGAGAGGTATGGCGGCAGTGGTGCCGCGAAAGCCTCAGGGCCGACGAGCTGGGCACGAGCGCCCTGGTATTCCAGAAGGAGGCCAAGGTAGCGGGTGGGGTACTCGTGGCTGCCCTGAATACGAGTGAGGTTGCGGTTGGTGCGCTGTCTGTCGGGGCCCGCTCTGTGCCAGATATCCTCGCACATGTCGACCGCGGTGCGGTGGCGCAGGGCGTCGTTTTTCTCCGCGGAGTCCTCTTGGAAAAGGTGGTCGTACTGTGGCAGATGGAGCGTCGCCAGGACGTGCGGGACGCAGTCCTCGAGCCATGCCCAGTAAACGTCCTGTTGGTCCTCACCTGGTGCCCACGCCGCGGCGCACGGGATGAGCCGTGCTCGGATGTTCATCAGGTGCCAGAAGGCGGGGTCCTCATCAGGTTCACCCCTGGCGCACAGAGGGGAAGCGGGACTCTCTGTGTTGCTG
>CAUYUJ010008713.1:396960-451960 GCA_963575745.1 Prorocentrum cordatum | reverse complement strand
CTACTACCATGACTATTTCTAGTCATGCCGCTACCACTGCTACTACTATCTACAACTATCTACTACTACTACTACTACTGCTGCTACTACTACTACTACTCCGACGACTACTCCTACTACAATTACGAAGACGACAACCACCACTAGTACAACTACGACGGTTACGATGATTAGTGCGACTACTCCTACTGCTACTGGTACTACCAATACATATTGACTACCGCTACCACCACTACTACCAAGCCATGTTCGTATTGTTGTTACCACTATTATTACTACTACTCCTACTACTACTACTACTACTACTACTACTACTACTACGACTACTACTAATACTACTACGACTACTACTACCACTACTACTACTACTACTACTACGGTTACTATTTCTATCACGTGTATGATTATTTATGTTCGTACCACTACTGCTACGACTACTACGACTACTACGACTACTACTACTACTACTACTACTACTATTACTACGACTACCACTACTACGACTACCACTACTACTACTACTACTACTACTACTACTACTACTACTGCTACTACTACTACTACTACTAGCTGGCATTAGTTCTACTACTAGCAGCACTACGATTACAAGTACTGTGGCCACTACTACTACGACTACTACTGCTACTACTACTACTACGACTACTACTACTACTACTACTACTTCTACTACTACTACTACTACTACTTCCACTACTACTAGTACTACTCCGACTACTACTACTACTCCTACTACTACTACTACTGCTGCTACTACTACTACTAATGATACCGCTACTACCACCGCTAACATTGTTACTGCTACTATTACTGCCACTACTACTGCTACTACTACTACTACTCTTACTACTACTACTACTACTACTACTACTACCCATACAAACTACCACCGCTGACACTACCACTACTAATACATGATGCGACTATTACTCCTGCTGCTACTGCTACTACTACTACTACTACTACTACTACTACTACTGCTACTACTACTACTACTACTACTACTAGTACGAGTAGTAGTAGTACTATTACTGCTACGACTATGGTTACGAGTACTCTCCCTACTCCTATTAAGACTACGACGGATTACGAGGGTTACGATTACTACCCCTACTGCTACGACTAGGCTAGTACTACCACCTCATGCCACTATTGCTGCCACTACTACGGCCGACCCATCGTATCATTATTTGTATACCACTACTACTATCATTTCTACGGTTCGTACTCGTACTAGAAGTAGTACTGGTACGAAAACTCCCGCGACAGCTGCTGTTACGTCTTCGGTTTTTCTCCTTACTACGACTAGTATTAGTATTACTAGTATGGTACTACTACTACGACTACGACTGCGACTACTACTATTATAGCGACTGCTACTACTACTACTACTACTACTACTACTACTACGACTACTACTACTACGACTGCTACTACTATTACTACTACTACTACTACTGCTACTACTACTACTACTACTACTACGACTACTACTACTACTACTTCTACGACTACTTCTACTACTACTACTACTACTAACTACGACTATTACTACTAGTACTACTACTTACTACTCTACTACTACTACTACTACTACTACTACTACTACTACTACTACAGCTTACTACTACTACTACTACTACTACGACTACTACTACTGCTACTACCACTACTACTACTAACGACGAACTACTACTACTTTACTTGCTACTACTGCTCATACTCGTATTACTACTACTCTACTACTACTAACTACTACTACTACTACACTACTACTACGACTACGGACTACGAGCACGACCCTGAGTACGACCTACTACTACTACTAGCGATCCACTACTACTACTACTACTACTACGAACTACCTACTACTAAGAAACGACTACTACTACTGCTACTACTAGTACTACGGCGGCCCACGGCTACTACTACTACTACTACTACTCCTACACTACTACTACTACTACTACGACTACTACTACTACTACTACTACTACGGCTACTGCTGCTACTACTACTACTACTACGACTACTGCTACCACTACTACTATTACGGCTACTACTACTACTACTTTTACTATTACTGCTACTATCACGAGTATTACTGCTACTACTATGACAGCTGTTACTTGTAACATTGCAGTTACAACACATCCGGCCATTACTATGATTAGTCATACCACGATTACTTCTTCTACTACTACTACTACTATTACTGCTACTACGACCACGACTACTACTACCACTACTACTACTACTACTACTACTACTACTACTGAACTAGGGGTGGAGGGGCGACTACTAATGCTACTATACTATTACTACTAAATTTATCATAATACTACTAATAACTATTACTACTACGACTACTCTAACTACTACTACTACTACTACTCATGCTACTGGCTACTGCTACTACTTACTATTACTACTAACTACTACTACCACCACACTACTAACTACTACTACTACTATCACTATTAACTACTACTACTACTACTACTAACTACGACTACTACTACTCTACTACGACTACTACTACGACTACAACTACTACTAGTACTACTACACTACTACTACGACTACTACGACTACTACTACTACTACTACTACTACTACTACTACTACTACTACTACTACTACTACTACTACTACTACTACTACTACTACTACTACTACTACTACTACTACTACTACTACTACTACTACTACTACTACTACTACTACTACTACTACTACTACTACTACTACTACTACTACTACTACTACTACTACTACTACTACTACTACTACTACTACTACTACTACTACTACTACTACTACTACTACTACTACTACCACGACTGTCGCTACTAGGTTTGCTACTACGACTACTACCGCTACTATGGTTACTACGACTAGTAGTTCGCAACCCTCTTTGGTTGGTTATTCGTTTTGAATAGAGGGGTGTGCTCGCGCACCTTCTTCCGCCTCCCGCCTCCTCCTGCCTTCTCTTCGCCGTCTTTGGGTGGCTGCGATCTGCGAAACTGTCGCCACGTTCGAGGGCTGCTGGTGGGTCCAGCGGAGTGAAGCACAGCGCAGATCTGAGCGAGACCTCGCCGTCCTTGGGGGGCTGCGATCTGCGAAATTGTCGCCACTTTCGAGGGCTGCTGGTGGGCCCTGCGGAGTGAGGCACCGCGCAGATCTGAGCGAGACCTCGCCGTCCCTAGGGGGCTGCGATCTGCGAAACCGTCGCCACTTTCGAGGGTTGCTGGTGGGCCCAGCGGAGTGAGGCACCGCGCGGACTTGAGCGGGACCTGGCTGTCCTTGGGGGGCTGCGATTTGCAAAATTGTCGCCACTTTCGAGGGCTGCTGGTGGGTCTTGCGGAGTGAGGCACCGCGCGATCGCAGCCCCCCGAGGACGGCGAGGCATTCCGCTGGACCCACCAGCAGCTTTCGAAAGTGGCGACAGTTTCGCAGATCGCAGCCCCCCAGGCACGGCGAGGTCCCGCTCAGATCTGCGCGGTGCCTCACTCCGCAGAACCCACCAGCAGCCCTCGAAAGTGGCGACGGTTTCGCAGATCGCAGCCCCTCAGGGACGGCAAGGTCCCGCTCAGATCTGCGCGGTGCTTCACCCCGTTGGACCCACCAGCAGCCCTCGAAAGTGGTGTCAATTTCGTTGATCGCCGCCCCCCAGGGGCGGCGAGGTACCGCTCAGATCTGCGCAGTGCCTCACCCCGCTGGACCCGCCAGCAGCCTTCGAAAGTGGCGACAGTTCCGCAGATCGCTATGCTGCACCCCCCCCAAGCAGCCCTCGAACGTGGCGACGGTTTCGCAGATCGCAGCCCCCCAGGCACGGCGAGGTCTTGCTCAGATTTGCGCGGTGCCTCACTCCGCAGGACCCACCAGCAGCCCTCGAAAGCAGCGACAGTTTCGCAGATCGCAGCCCCCCAGGCACGGCGAGGACTCGCTCAGATCTGCGCGGTGCCCCACTCCGCAGGACCCACCAGCAGCCCTCGACAGTGGCGACAATTCTGCAGATCGCAGCCCCCCAGGGGCGGCGAGGTCTCGCTCAGATCTGCGCGGCGCCTCACTCCGCAGGACCCACCAGCAACCCTCGAAAGTGGCGACGGTTTCGCAGATCGCAGCCCCCCAGGGGCGGCGAGGTCTCGCTCAGATTTGCGCGACGCCCCACTCCGCAGGACCAACCAGCAGCCCTCGAAAGTGGTGACAGTTTCGCAGATCGCAGCCCCCCAGGGACGGCGAGGTTTCGCTCAGATCTGCGCGGTGCCTCACTCCGCAGGACCCACCAGCAGCCCCCGAAAGCGGCGACGGTTTCACAGATCGCAGCCCCCCAAGGACGGCGAGGTCTCGCTCAGATCTGCGCGGTGCCTCATTCCGCAGGACCCACCAGCAGCCCTCGAACGTGGCGACAGTTTCGCAGATCGCAACCCCCCAGGCACGGCGAGGTCTCGCTCAGATCTGCGCGGTGTTTCACTCAGCAGGACCCACCAGCAGCCCTCGAAAGCAGCGACAGTTTCGCAGATCGCAGCCCCCCAGGGACGGCGAGGTCTCTCTCAGATCTGCGCGGTGCCTCACTCCGCGGACCCACCAGCAGCCTTCGAAAGTGGCGACGGTTTCGCAGATCGCAGCCCCCCCCCCCAGGGGCGGCGAGGTCTCGCTCAGATCTGCGCGGTGCCTCACTCCGCAGGACCCACCAACAGCCCTCGAAAGTGGCGACAATGTTGCAGATCGCAGCCCCCCAGGGACGGCGAGGTCTCGCTCAGATCTGCGCGGTGCCTCACTTCGCAGGACCCACCAGCAGCCCTCGAAAGTGGCGACAGTTTCGCAGATCGCAGCCCCCCAGGGACGGCGAGGTCTCTCTCAGATCTGCGCGGTGCCTCACTCCGCAGGACCCACCAGCAACCCTCGAACGTGGCGACAATTTTGCAGATCGCAGCCCCCCAGGGACGGCGAGGTCTCGCTCAGATCTGCGCGGTGCCTCACTCCGCAAGACCCACCAGCAGCCTTCGAAAGTGGCGACCGCTTCGCAGATCGCAGCCCCCCAGGCACGGCGAGGACTCACTCAGATCTGCGCGGTGCCCCACTCCGCAGGACCCACCAGCAGCCCTCGAAAGTGGCGACAGTTTCGCAGATCACAGCCCCCATCGTCGGCGACGAGAGGGCAGGAGGAGGCGGGAGGCGGGAGAAGGACGCGACCACACCCCTCTATTCAAAACGAATACCCATCCAAGGGGCTTTGGGACAAACAGTGCAAATTACCTTGGCGACGTACCCAACCCTTGCGCAATGCGAGGCATGAGTAGCTTGGGAAACGTTATACGGAGGTGATGGCGTGACATGGGCGCATATACTTCTGCGAGCGGCATTCGTGAGGCTCGCAGCCCCCCAAGGATTGGTATGTCCCGCTCAGATCTGCCTTGTGCCTCGATCAGCTGAACCCGCCAGCAGCCTTCGAAAGTGGCGGCGGTTTCGCTGATCGCAGCCCCCCCAAGGACGGCGAGGTCTCGCTCAGATCTGCGCGGTGCCTCACTCCGCCGGACCCACCAGCCACTCTCGAAAGTGGCGACGGTTTCGCAGATCGCAGCCCCCCAGGCACGGCGAGGTCCATCTCAGATCTGCGCGGTGCCTCACTCCGCAGGACCCACCAGCAGCCCTCGAAAGTGGCAACAGCTCCGCAGATCGCAGCCCCTCAGGGGCGGCAATGTCCCGCTCAGATCTGCGCGGTGCCTCGCTCCGCTGGACCTACCAGCAACCGTCGAAAGTGGCGGCAGTGTCGCAGATCGCAGCCCCCCAGGGACGGCGAGGTCCCGCTCAGATCTGCGCAGTGCCTCACCCCGCTGGACCCGCCAGCAGCTCCCGAAATGGCGACGGTTCCGCAGATCGCTATGCTAGCCCCCAGACAGCCCTCGAAAGTGGTGACAGTTTCGCAGATCGCAGCCCCCCAGGGACGGCGAGGTCTCGCTCAGACCTGCGCGGTGCCTCACTCCGCAGGACCCACCAGCAGCCCTCGAAAGTGGCGACAGTTTCGCAGATCGCAGCCCCCCCCAGGGACGGCGAGGTCTCGCTCAGATCTGCGCGGTGCCTCGCTCTGCAGGACCCACCAACAGCCCTCGAAAGTGGCGACAGTTTCGCAGATAGCAGCCCCCCAGGGGCGGCGAGGTCTCGTTCAGATCTGCGCGGTGCCTCACTCCGCAGGGCCCACCAGCAGCCCTCGAAAGTGGCGACGGTTTCGCAGATCGCAGCCCCCCAGGGACGGCGAGGTCTCGCTCAGATCTGCGCGGTGCCTCACTCCGCAGGACCCACCAACAGCCCTCGAAAGTGGCGACAGTTTCGCAGATCACAGCCCCCCAGGCATGGCGAGGTCTCGGTCAGATCTGCGCGGTGCCTCCTTCCGCAAGACCCACCAGCAGCCCTCGAAAGTGGCGACGGTTTCGCAGATCCCCCCAGGGACGGCGAGGTCTCGCTCAGATCTGCGCGGTGCTTCACTCCGCAGGACCCACCAGCAGCCCTCGAAAGTGGCGACAGTTTCGCAGATCGCAGCCCCCCAGGGGCGGCGAGGTCTCGTTCAGATCTGCGCGGTGCCTCCGCAGGGCCCACCAGCAGCCCTCGAACGTGGCCACGGTTTCGCAGATCGCAGCCCCCCAAGGACGGCGAGGTCTCGGTCAGATCTGCGCGGTGCCTCACTCCGCTGGGCCCACCAGCTGCCCTCGAAAGTGGCGACGGTTTCGCAGATCGCAGCCCCCCAGGGACGGCGAGGTCTCGCTCAGGTCCGCGCGGTGCCTCATTCCGCTGGACCCACCAGCAGCCCTCGAAAGTGGCGACGGTTTCGCAGATCGCAGGCCCCCAGGGACGGCGAGGTCTCGCTCAGGTCAGCGCGGTGCCTCATTCCGCTGGACCCCCCAGCGGCCCTCGAAAGTGGCGACAGTTTCGCAGATCACAGCCCCCCAAGGACGGCGAGGTCTCGCTCAGATCTGCGCGTGCCTCACTCCGCTGGACCCACCAGCAGCCCTCGAAAGTGGCGACGGTTTCGCAGATCGCAGCCCCCCAGGGACGGCGAGGTCTCGATCAGATCTGCGCGGTGCCTCATTCCGCTGGACCCACCAGCAGCCCTCGAAATTGGCGACAGTTTCGCAGATCGCAGGCCCCCAGGGACGGCGAGGTCTCGAAACCGTCGCAACTTTCGAAGATTGGCGGCGGGTTCAGCGGAGCGAGGCACCAGGCAGATCTGAGCGGGACATCGCAATCCTTGGGGGGCTGCGAGCCTCACGAATGCCGTTCCAAGAAGTATATGCGCCCATGCCACGTCATCACCTCCGTATAACGTCTCCCAAGCTACTCATGCCCCGCATTGCGCGGGGGTTGGGTACGTCGCCAGGGTAATTTCCCAACCCTTCTTGGTTGGGTATTCGTTTTCCCGCCCCCTCCTGCCCTCTCTTCGCCGACGATGGGGGCTGCGATCTGCGAAACTGTCGCCACTTTCGAGGGTTGCTGGTGGGTCCTGCGGAAGGAGGCACCGCGCGGACCTGAGCGAGACCTCGCCGTCCCTGGGGGGGGCTGCGATCTGCGAAACCGTCGCCATTTTCGAGGGCTGCTGGTGGGTCCTGCGGAGTGAGGCACCGCGCAGATCTGAGCGAGACCTCGGAGGAGGAGGAGCGTGGAGCGTGGAGCGAGGAGGAGGAGCGAGGAGGAGGAGGAGGAGGAGGAGGATGAGGAGGAGGAGGGAGGAGGAAGAGGAGGAGGAGGAGTTTGTGTGGGTATGTTTGCGTCAGAAGTTGTTCTGCTCGTCGCTGGCTCGAGGCCGCCTGCGCGCGGGTCCGCGCCAACGGGGGCCAGCCAGGGCGCCGGGTCTTTGCAGGGCTCTGCGGGATCCTCCAGGATCTGGCCTGCTTGGCCCGGGTCAGTGCGCCCCCGGCGTCGGAGAGCTGGCCCGCCACACATACACGCCAGTCGTCGAAAGTAGGTATTTTTGGAACCTTAGAGCCCAATCTGCCTCACGCGCCTTCCTACTTCAAGAATCGACATGATTTTGGCATGTTCTGTTATTCTGCGGGAGGGCCTGAACCCAATCTACTTGATCCGCCTTTCTACTTCATGTTTCTACCCACTTCTTCCGACTGGCGTGTGTGTATATATATAGAAACACTGACACCCTCTCATGGATAGCTCCTGGGCCTCCGGAGAGGGCGGCGGTGCACAGATTACCAAGGAGGGCCCGCGACTTTATACACCGCCACGCTCCCCGAAGCTACGTGCCAAGGTCGTCGGCGGGTGCCTGCATATATATATATATATATAAAATCGATAAGTACATATATATATATATATATCTATATGTGTATAGACATCCATATATGTATACATGTATGTGTGTAGATGGTTTATGTGTGTACTTAGTTACTTGATCAGTTGTTTGTTTGTTTGTTTCTATTGTTTTACCTATTTGCTCGTGGCGTTATTCGGGTCCCCCCTCGCCCGCCGCTGCTCCGGAGGCCCACTTCGTGTGAGGCGGCGCGGCCCCGCCGCAAGCTCGGAGCGCCGTTCGCGGGGGGGCCCGCGGCCAGAGGCGGGCGCAGAGGCCGGAGGGGTACGTCGGGCCCGCCGCTCTGCAGGGGGAAGGTGCAAGAAGAGTCCAGGCGTAGTCTCAGAGCCCCGAATCATCAGGGGTAACTCGGGTCAGGGCTAACTCGGGTTCGTTTTTCGGGAAGCCGAACCCGACTTACCCCGGACCCGAGTTACCCCGGATAACTCGGGCGTCCAGAGCCCCGAATCATCAGGGGTAACTCGGGTCAGAGCTAACTCGGGTTCCTTTTTCGGGAGTCCAAACCCGAGTTGCCCCGGACCCGAGTTACCCCGGATGACTCGGGCGCCCAATAGTCTGGAGACGAGTTTCCGGCCATTTGGGGCGGTCTGCAGGGAGCCCAGGGCGGCCCAGGAGGCACCCTTTGAGCGCCCCGGCCCCGCTCCTCGCGAGGGCTCTGCCGCCCGCGCTCCCGGAGGTCAAGCGCCTGGCTGGTCGGATGGTGCTTCTGGCCGCCGAGGCGCCTCCGAACGGCCCCGGACACGAAATAGTCTGGAGGCGAGTTTCGGAGCACTCTGGAAGATCTCTTGGGGCAGTTTTGGGGTGCCCTGACACGTCGATTGGCGAATTGGCCGTTTTCGGTTCGCGAGAGGGCGTCGCGGCCGTCATTTTTTCGGGTCCAGGTCCGTCGGTTTCGGTCCCAGGCCGTTTTCTTTAAAGGGAGGTTTACTAAAGGGAGGTTTGTCCACCGCCGAAAAAGTAATCAAAACATGGTCTGGAGACGATTTTTCGACCATTCTTGAAGACCTCTTGGGTGGCATTTCTGGGGTATTGTTGATTCTTCGTCGAAAATCTGCCCGTAGCAGGACACGCTCGACCTAAGCCAAGGGGTGGGGGCGTGCGCCTCCGCCGCGCCGTTGGGCCAGCATCGCTCGGGCGCGTGCCGTCTTGCCGGGGGCGGCCAGAGCTCCCACCCCGACACGCCGATTGGTGAACTGTGAGTTTTTGCGGGGGCTGCATCGTGGAGGTTAGAGGAGGAGGAGGAGGAGGAGGAGGAGGAGGAGGAGGAGGAGGAGGAGGAGGAGGAGGGAGGAGGAGGGAGGAGGAGGGAGGAGGAGGAGGAGGAGGAGGAGGAGGAGGAGGAGTCCGAGCGATGGCGAGTGGGGATCACATCGCCGCACCGCCACCCCGGCGCGATTCGGAGCAGTTGCGCAGAGGGGAGCTTGCGGTTCGAGGTCTTCGAGGTTCTGCGGGCAGGCTCGTCGGTCCTCGGCGGCTGTCCAGCCTCGGGCTGTTTTCCAGCAGCTGCGCCTCGCCGATGGCGTTCTCGGGGGGATACATCGTCGAGGTTAGAGGTTTTTTGGGGGGATGCATCGTTCGCGGTTAGAGGGGTTCGTTGTCGTCTTCGTCGGTTCTCGGAGGCATCCTAGCCTCGGGATGCTCTCCAGCGGCTGCGCCTCGCCGAGAGTGTTCCAGGGGTGCCCGGATCGTCTCAAACGGCCACTGGAGAGCCCAGCTATGATCCGAAAATTGGGGGGGGACTGAAGGGAGAAGGGAGGGGAGGGGGGAGGAGCGTGGTGGGCGCCGGCTGCAGCGTCGTCAGCCGAGACTAACGACAGCAGGCTATAGAATATGGAGCCCCAACCGCTGTATTGCCATCGAGCTTCCGTGAGAGGCTCACACGTGCAACAAACGGAAGGGGAAGGGCCCCCCCTGGGATCACCCACTGCGCTCCTGGGGCATGCTATGCAGCGGCCCAACCACGAGGCGGCAGCGGGGCCCAGGAGGGCCAGCCCTCTCGCTTCGCCCTGCGCACCGTCCAGACGAGGGTCCGCAGGTGGTCGAGCTTGAGGGCCGAGTAGATGGACACGTCCACGGGCGTAGAGGACCGCGTCACGAGCTCTGCGATCAGCGCCGCGCGCTCGCCGGACGCGCCCTCGTCCGCGGGGGCGCTATCGCGCCTGCAGGTCCAGCAGCGGCCACAGCAAGCGCCGAGGCAGCCGCGGGCGCCCCAGGGAGCTCCGCCGCCGCGCCAGGCGCCACATCTCCGGTCGCGCCAGCCCTGGCCACAGCGGCCTTCTGCCTGCCGCGCCGCCGCGGAATGCGGGGCGACAGGGAGTCGGCCCAGCTGTCGTCGATCATCCCGTCCTCGTTCTCCATGGCGGCCGCGCACGCTGCGCCTCCAGCGGCCACAGCAGCCGCAGCCACCGCAAGCACTCCAGCAGGCGCCTCGGTGCCTCCGCCATCCCGGCCGAGGCAGGGCGCAGCTACAGGGGCAGTAGCCGGAAGGCCGCGCGCCTCCCGCCGCCGCGCCGCGAGCCGCTCGCGCCGCCGACGGCGGCGGGCGCGCCTCGCATCGTCCTTCTTCGCATCGTCCACGCCGTCGTCCCCAGAAGCAGCGGGCGGCTCAGGCGGGCCAGCGCTTACCAAGAGCACGGCCGACACCGCCGAGCGGGTGACAGTTGCTACCGTCCGCCGAGGCGCTTTCGCCTGCGCTGCCTCGCGAACAGCCGCCTCGACGAGGCAAGCAGCATCGAGCGCGGCCCGAGCACCTCTAGGCCACGACATGCCTTTCGCGGGACGCGTCCAGGTCATGCAGTCGCTTGAGCCAAAATAGCTACGGAGGGAGGGAGGAGGAGCGGCAGGGGGGAGGAGGAAGAGGAGGAGGAGGAGGAGGAGGAGGAGGAGGAAGAGGAGGAGGACCAGTGCAACCCCAAGACTCATCAACGGTGTTGCAATAAACCCTTCCTCCAACTTCCCTCCTCATAGGTCCCTACGAGGAATCAACTTCGCTGAGTGAAGTGCTCAGTTGGAAGACGACCGTCTGAAAATCCTGAACCGCGCTGGAACACCATTCCTGGGAGCTCGACGCCGCGAATCAACATTACCGTTGCGTCCTGACGATCCTGAACCGCGCCAGAACAGCATTGCTGGGACTTCAACGCCACAAATCACCATAACCGTTGCGCAGTGACAGTTCTAGAGCGTGCCAAAACACAGTATCTTAGACGTCATCCATCAGAATCCTTGAAATTGCTGTAAACTGTTACGACGAATGTGCGCGGCGCGAAGGCGAGAGCCACATGTTGGACGTGCACCGCCCTTCATCCGCGAAGCTGCTGCAAACTCTGAGAGCGAAAGTGCGCGGCGCGGAGGCGAGAGGCCACATGTCGACAGCGGCCTGCCCTCTGCCCGCGAAGTTGCTGGAAACTTTGAAAGACGAGTGTGTCCGCGGCGCTGGGGCGCGAAGGCAGTCGGCCTCCACGCGCCGCGGCCCAGGACGAGTGTGTCCGCGGCGCTGGGGCGCGAAGGCAGTCGGTCTCCACGCGCCGCGGCCCAGGCCAGAGCAGCTGCCCCTCCCCCCTCGGGGGGTGCCGGCGCGGGGGCGCGCAGGTGGGCCTTCGCGCGGAGGGAGGCCCACGCGCGGGGGGCCCCGGGCCACGGCGAGCGAGTGGCCGTGCATCGAAGGGCCCCTGGCCTTGAAAACACGATGACTCCTCCTCCTCCTCCTTCTCCTCCTCCTCCTTCTCCTCCTCCTCCTCCTCCTCCTCCTCCTCCTCCTCCTACTCGTGGCCTCACTGAGGCCGCCGTCTTCGCACCAGCCGGGCATCTGTAGAGCAGGCCCCGAAGCCCTGATGGCCCTGGCCCGCCCAGATCAGGTCGCCTGCCAAGGGGCCAAGGCGTCCTCTTGTGCGACAAGCAGGCGTCCGTCGTGCCCCGCTTTTTCTGGCGCTCGAGGGGGTCTGGCGAAGCCGCTGAGCCCCTCGCCCATTTTCCACGCCAGGGGGCGCCGCCCCGTCGCCCCCCGCCGGGCCCGGGGCGCGGATCCCTCGGGGCCTGGACGCCTTCTCTCCCACTCGACTCGCGGGGACCGAGCCAGGCAAGTCGAGGTCAGTTCGGCTGCATCGAGGTGTGCATCTGTGCAGCCTCCGCCGCCAAAGTGTGTCCATGTCCATTGCTGCAGAGTCGTGCTCTGGGATCTCGAGGAGTGGCGGACACAGTTTGCCCGCCTGGATGGGCGGGCAGGTATCCATGCCCTTCGCTCCCCGGGTTCCTGGAGGACGACCCCGCAGCAGTGGGTATGGACATATCTTGGCGGCGCGTAAATCTACCATCGAAATCGACAGTACCCGTCCCTCCCGGCTTCATCAAGGCTACCCTTGCATCTCTGCTTCATCGGACCCATATTAATCCCATGCTGACGTCCAAGGAGCTCTGACTGGCAAACGGGACTTCAAGGGCCTTGCATTCTCGCGATGGGCTTTGACCGCATGCGCATCTGGAGATATCTGGGGAAATCTCGAGAAGTTGTGGGAGCTTCTCCCCCTCCTCCTCCTCCTCCTCCTCCTCCTCTTCCTCCTCCTCCTCCTGCTGCTCCTCCTCCTCCTCCTCCTCCTCCTGCTCCTCCTCCTCCTGCTCCTCCTGCTCCTCCTCCTCCTCCTCCTCCTCCTCCTCCTCCTCCCTCCTCCTCCTCCTCCTCCTCCTCCTCCTCCTCCTCCTCCTCCTCCTCCTCCTCCTCCTCCTCCAGGCTGCCATTTGGGCTTCCACGCGCGCGGGGGCGCGCGGCGGGCGCATCCATCTGGCCCCAGCCTGCAGCCCGACGGCGGGCGCAGGCGCAACAGCGGCGGCGAGTGGCCCTTGTGGGCGTGCTCCGTCGCCGACCTGGCATCGCCGCTTGAGGAGGCGCCGCGCCAGCGCGAGGCAGACCCTGCGCGAGGCCGCGGCCAGGCGTCTCCTGCAGGCGCACCACGGCAGTGCCCCGCCAGCTGAGCCGCCAGAGCCTCAGCGGATGCACACGAATGAGGAGGTCTGGCCATGCAAGGCGACGAGGGCCTGCGGCTTCCGCAACAACTACTCCAGCAGGGCGACGTGCTGGGCGTGTCGCCGAGACAGAGGGGGAAAGCCCACGGTCGCGCCCAAGAGGTCATCCAGCCGCAGGAGGCCACCGTCGCGCAGTGCAGAAGCGCCCTGGCGCGATCGGGCTGATCCTGCTCCCGCTGCTCCTCAGGCTGCTGGTGATGTCACGCCTCAGCAGTCAGCAGCAGCGAAGTCAAAGCGTGCTTGGCTGGCCATACGACGGATCTACGGAGACGAGCACGAGCTGGTCATCGCCGCCAAGGCCGACCACGACAAAACAGAAGCTGCATTACGTGCCCAGATGAATCCCTCGGACCTGCTCAGGAGCGCCAAAGACAGTTGGACGGCCAAGGAGTCCGAGCGATCAGCCAAGGCCGCGCAGGTCGAGAAGATGGAGTTGGAGCTCGCCGAGGCCAAGCAGCAGCTCAGCAGGCTCGTGGCGGAGGCGTCTACCCTCAGCGAGGAGGTCGCTCAGGCCCAGTCCGCAGTGGCAGCAGTGGCAGCCACCGAAGGAGCTCCAGCAATGGCTGACGCCTCAGCAGCCATCACCCAACTCCAGGCCGTCCTGCAGGCGGCGGGGGCAGGCACCTCGAACATGGACGGCTCCCAGCTCCTGTCCACCATCGAGCAGCAGGTCACCAACCTCGGCACCATCGCGACTGGGATCGCAGTACCGCCAACCGCCTCAGCACCTTCAACACTGCAGCCATCAGCTTTTCGCCCCTCAGCGGGGCGTCCTGAAGCAATGTCGGTCGAGCAGGCAGCTTGGGAGCAGGCGGGTGCGGACTAGAGCTCTTAGAGGCTCCAAGCGCAAAGAATTGCAGCTGCTATTTTCAACGGTTCTTGTTGGGATACGTGCAGGACATTTTTTTGGCTGAAGGTATGAAAGGGGGCAATATCGTGTGCGCTCAAGAACTCAGGCTCGACGAAGAGCGTCTTGTCCAGGCACAAGTTTGGGCTCGCCGCGACGGATGGCAGGCCTGCATCATTGCTGGCCGACGACTTCCTACTGGACTACCCAGTGCGGGCACAGGCGTCTTTGCGCGGTCTCATATCCCGAGGGACCAGAAGGCAAAGTCACTCATGACATCACACCAGTTTGGGCAGTGGTCATGCACATTGATGTGGGACTTACTGGAGGGCTGCTGGTGGGATCTGTCTATGTGGAATGTACGCACAAGGCATGCTACCTAACTGCCAACTATGACCGCTACTTGAGGCTCCCGATGTTCTTCAGAAATATGAACAAGCCGTACATCATTGCTGGCGACTGGAACGTCACCCCGAAAGGTTATGCGTTACATGGCTTGCCTGAGGTGCTCCCAGCCGCGCGTCTCTACACCGAGGAGGAGGGCGCGTGTCGCACGCCGAAGGGTGACTACAACAACATCGACTACTCCCTCGCGTCGCCTGGCCTTGAGGTGGCATGCAGGTCACCCGCCACGATGACGGCATGGCCAGCACGCCCCCGCAAGCCCGCCCCCACCTACACCCAGGCCAGGCCGAAGACCACGCAGATCCTCAGCATCACCGCCCCGAGGAGCTTCCCCAAAGGACCCCCTGCTACAGAGGGCTGCAACCCACTGCAGGGCCCAATTGCCACGCCTGACTACCTGGACATTGTGGAGAACGACGCTCGGCGAGGCCCACCTACTTCCAAGAAAGAAGCCATCGGCCGCACGGACGCCTTGCATGGTCAGTTCATCTCACACGTCGAGAGCGGGCTTATCGGCATCTACCAAGTCGACGAGCCTGATGCTTACCGAGGCCGTGCAGATGGCCCATCTTACACGCGGCGGCCGACTGGAGGCCCCAAGACAGGCCCACACCTTGCAGGAGGCAGCGAGGTCAAGCGCTTCTTGACCTGGTGGCCGACTTCCTGGCCGAGATCGGAGTCGCGGGGGTCGACCAGCTACCCAGCTATTGCGACTCGACGAGGTCGACGACTGTGGAGCGCCCGACCCCACCGCCATCACTTGGCAGATGGTGCGACCTCACAGTCCCGAGTGCCATGGGCAGGCACCCAGCTGACGCAGTTGATCAGGACAGCCCTGAGGAGCAGTTCAGGGACGCGGTCGCCGCGGGTGCGTCAAGATGGGTGCCAGACCTTACAGATCCAGAATCGGGCGCACGATCATGGAGGGAATGGTGCGTGGCCTACGTGATGGAATGCCTGCGACTCCCTCAACATCTCGGTTGGGTCGCGATCGTGCTTGGCGACAACGACTTCTTCTCTCCGCGAGCTGGCGGAGGGCATCTCCAGCGACGCATGGGGGCGCCCGGCGGGGAACCGAGCCGCCATCATCTCTTACTTGGACTGGCTCGCGGACAATGACAGACCGCTGGGGCGACAGACTCTCTCCCAGCATTGGACAGAGCTCGAGGAGATCAGGAGCGAGATGAGAAGACTCTTGGGAGATATACCACTACCTGGCCTGCTCTACTATGACGACCAGGAGCGGGCATGCAATGGGAATGGTTTCTCTCATCGGATACGAGCTCTGCTTGACCTTGATGTCGTCGCGCCCCTTTCAGAGAAATGTGCCCCAGGAGGTCCGCCAGGATCCCCGGCCGACCCAAACATCTGGTCCTGGCCTGGCCTCGGAGCCGCCGAAGGGCCTAACAGGTGGCGAAGAGCTCTTGGGGTCCAGAGGCTCACAGGACCAGCTCAGAGGCAAAGGACATCTGGCGAAGAACGCGGGATCGATATCGGCCAGCCGCTTGTTACCATCACGACGCCGAGCACGATGGGCGCGCCTCGTCAAATTGCTACGACCAGGCCATGCCCAAGACGTCCACACCGTAGAGGGCAAGTGCTACTTCAACGGCGCCTGGAACATCATTCACCTCGCCTGCAGGCAGCACCCCATGCAGCGTATACTCTGTCTCTAGGTTTTTGCCAACACTATCAGGACGCACGTGGACCAGCTCGATAGGCAGGCAGGCTGGCACAGGATCACTAACTTCAAGGCAAGGGCCCGCGATGCGGTGGTCACAGGCCCATGCGATGGTCACAGGCCCTGCGCAGGTCTACTCGATCACCAGGGTGCAGCCATGGGCACATGCCCAGATCAAGCTGGGTCGGATCCAGACGTCGCACCCCCGGGCGATCGCCGACACCCAGATGGATAGCTGGCGGAAGATCTGGGAAGGAGAGCGACGCGATGATGTTGACCACCCGAGGCAGCTGGCCGACAATGAGGATGAGGAGCTTCTGGCTGCGATGCGACATCTTCCCACGGCGGCCTTGCCCGTGCCTGCGATAGCGCAGACCAGAAAAGCAGCCTCAACATTCAGATGGCGTACAGGGCTGGGGGCTGACGCACTGCCACCTCGTGCCCTATCCCTCGTCTCCGATTCGGCCCTTGCGATGCTGATCTACACTTACTGGGCGACCGAAACATGGATGCGATGGCCCACGGTCATGCTTAATGTACACATCATGCTTCTTGCGAAACCACAAGGGGGCTTCAGACCAATAGCGCTCCTTCCAGCGACGCATCGCATCCACACGAAGCTCAGGACGCAGCAGGTTCGTCAATGTATCTCTCGAAACACCAGGCCGTACTTTGCGCTGGGGGCCCACATGTGCACGTTGGATGTGGGCGCGCGCACCATGATCTATGCGGAGGCCTACGCTCATGACAAGCTGGAGGCCGCAACCACTACCTTAGTTGACATCAGCAAGTGTTTCGACCGAGTCTGTTGGCGACGAGTCCTGCAGGCAGCGGAACATTTTGGATTTCCCACGCAGGTATTGCAGCTGTGTTTGGCGATGTACTACGCCCCGGGGCGCATCAAGTGGACCACGTCTTTCTCTTACTCCTGCCAGGTTAGCAGGGGTGTCCTGCCAGGCCGCTCGATTGCAATGTTTCTGCTGCAGCTGGTCATGATGTTGCCTTTTGATATTTTCGGGAAGTCATTCGCCAACACCGATGAGGTCCACCACTCTCTGGACATCTACACCGATGACATCACGCTGCAGGTTGTGACCACACGGCACGACATTGTAGATCAGACGGTGCGCAGTTTATAACGGCTTGCAGCGGTCCTCAGGGCATTGGATCTTCCGACTGCTCAGGGCAAGGCGAAAGTGTTGGCCTCCGACTTTGCCATAGCGCAGCAGGTCACGCAGCAGGTCCACGGCCACGGTTTTAGACCATACAAGACGCTCGAGGTGCTAGGCATGGAGGCCAGATGAGGACACAAGTTGATCTTCGTTACCATTCGAACGAGGGTGACCAAGATGAAGCGGACCCCGCGCTTCAAGAGACTCAGCGGTTTGGCCAAGATAGGGCGAGCGGTTGTGCAGCCGAGCGTCGCCCACGCCATGCAGCACGGCATCCAGATCGTAGGCGCGACCAAGACCCTGCTCAGAGCAATGGTCAACATGGTGCGTGTGGTCGGGCGACGCACCCCTCCTGGCACCTCGGATTGGCTCGCGGCCCAGTTGGAGCCGCGCTTCTATGAGCACCCCGAGATGGTGGCCATCGTGGGTCCTCTGCACAGGTGGGCCATGCTAGTGCAGGACGGCAAGGTACACAACACCGTGCTCGACAAGGCCTTTCGACACCTGCGCCAGAAGTTCGGAGGGGCCCCGAAGCAGGCTGACGTGGCAGGCCCTGCGGGCGCCGTCTCGGTGGCGCTTCACTCCCTCAGCTGGCGTGCGACGACAGCGACGACATGGACCACGTGCTCTGGCATTGGCCTCGACCTCACAGTGGACAGCCCCGAGTGGATCCACACCTTGACCAGACGAGACTTCGTCAACGTGAAGTTCGAGAACTGGAGCCGACTGAAGGATCACGCGCCAGAAGATGATCCACCAGTCAGGCGACCTTGCGGCTATTGGATGGGGCCCCTCAAAATTTTGCTGGCGCCGAAGGAGTTGGCCAAGAAGTGGAACATGTCGGAGCAGGCCAGAGCTGCGCTACGGACCTCAGTAATTGGAGGGCAGTGGTCACAGGCTCGTCTTCACAAACATGGGTACGCCACAGACGACAGGTGCCAGTATTGCATGGGCTGCCCTGGGGCTGTGCATCACCGTCTATGGAGCTGCCCTCTGCTTCACCAAGAGCGCGAGGCTGCAGTGGACGCGGACATCACACAAGCAGCCCAGCGGTCTCCATACAACGATTTCCTCTTTACCAGAGGCCTGATGCCTCGAGATGCACTGCCGGCCATGCCGCCGGCATGCATGGTGGATGTTTGGAGGTTCGCTCACGGTGGTGACATGCCCATGATGACGGGAGACATCTACACAGACGGTTCAGGACTTTCACCCATCGCTTGGCCTGAGGCCAACCGAGCGGGCTGGGGCATCGCGATGATGACTGGACAAGTCCTACGAGGAATCGCCTACGGTCCCCTGCCAGGGCATCAGCAATCAGTGCCGCGGGCCGAGCTCTACGCAGTCACCCATGAGTGGGCCCCAGTGGCGCACGCACCCGCGCAGACCGAACTGCGATGTATGGCGAGTTCTATGGCAGATCATCCAAGACCACGGTGGTTTGTCCTCGCAGTTGGAGATATCATATGCGCGTTCACACCAGACCAAAGGAGAGGCCACCATGGGCAAGAGGGGCAACGACTACGCGGATGTAGCCGCGAAGAAGGGGCTGGCCATGCATGCGATGCCGTCGGAAGCCGTCCACTTACACTCGAACATGCTCAACATCGTGAGACAGGTTGCGTGCTGGATCGGATCCTCAATGACACTGATCGGGAACCAGGACCGACAGCCGCCGCCAGCAAGGAAGCCTCGACGACGACACCAGCTACCCCGTCGATCAGAACGACAGCATCCAGCACTTGACTAAAGGCCAGCGCCTGCACGAACTCAGGCCGCGGCTCAATGGAGGATGGAAATGTAAATGCTGCCAGCGCTTCGCGCGGACCACCTCTGGACGCAAGCGCATGGCCCTTGAGGTGTGTACAGTGCACCGCCCCTCGGAACCTCAGGCCCCAGTGCCTCGTCCAGCCACGAGGAGGTCCCGCGGAGCCCGCCCCTTGGCCCCCGTCAGAGCCTCAAGAGGCCCCTGGGCGACCAAGACGGCCCTGGAGGGCATGACGAGGACGGCCCTGGGAGGAAGGCGCTTTGCGGGGCCCCACCCTCCTCCTCCTCTGTTTCGTCCTCTGACCCTCCTCCTCCTCCTCCTCCTCCTCCTCCTCATCATCATCCTCAACCACCCCCAAAGGTTCGGATTGTGGGCAAGTCTCGGAGGCCTGAGGACGAGGAGGCGGAAGCTTTCATTAGGGCGCCTCGCAGTGTAAAGAGGAGGGTCCAATTCGAGCTTCCCATCCAGACCCGCGTTAGAGAGGCCACTGTCGCCCTCGGTCCCGATCGTGGCTCGGAGAAAAGCGCCCCAGAACGGCGCTGGCCACCACGAGGGCCAACGCCGTCCCTCCCAGCACGGTGCTCCCTGGCGGGGGGCCGATCCCCCCTCAGGCCTCCAGGGGCCACGTGCTCTACAGAGCGGGCGACGTGGTCGGATGCATGCGCTGCGGGTCGTTTTCCGAGCGAGCTCATCGATCCCAGCTTTATAACGAATGCGAGGGTCCCAATGTTTGCTATTTGGGTTCTTGGGAGCCTGGGTCTGATGACATAATTTCGGGCTGTCCCGATTATGTTATCACCTTGTTCTGTGAGAGATCGCGCGTGCTCTCCTTTTCCAGCCGTCCTTTCCATCCCGTCGGCCCAACTCGGCGCGTCCCTTCATGCGCTCGTTCCTCCTCCTCCTCCTCCTCCTCTTCTTCCTCCTCCTCCTCCTCCTCCAAGTCCTGCTCCTCCGCGCGAGTCGAGGGGCAGCAGAGGTCCTCGAGCGCCCTCGTGAGCGGAAGCCGCGGAAAGCCTCGGGGGGGCCACAGCGCGCCCCTCCTCGCGCGCGCCCCCCCCCCCCCCCCCGCGCGGTCGGCGCCAAGCCGGCCGGGGCCGCGCGCTGCCGCGGCGCCCAAGAGACCGCCCCAGTTCCCGCCAGAGAGGGGTCGACAGAAGAAGAGGAGGAGGAGGAGGAGGAGGAGGAGGAGGAGGAGGAGGAGGAACAGGAGGAGGAACAGGAGGAGGAACAGGAGGAGGAACAGGAGGAGGAGGAGGAGGAGGAAGAAGAGGAGGAGGAGGAGGAGGGGCAGGCGGAGGAGGAGGAGGAGGAGGAGGAGGAGGAGGAGGAGGAGGACCAGCGCTCAGACTGAAGAGGGGTGGGTCCGGGCGGTCCTGGGCAGATCCGCTGCCCCTCTGGGGGGCCATCACGGGCAAGAGACAGGGACGGCCTCGGAGACAGGCAGATGGCACTTGTCTCGTGACGTACGATTCTGGTTACGTAACAGCACCCCACTCGGTTTACCAATCTCGAAGTCGGTGCGGACTGACTCAGCCTTCTGACTCAGCTAGTTCTTTGGCCAGCTGGGCCAAGGGGGTCGGAGCTTTCAAGATAATGGGAGAGCTGGCGGCCCCCTTGGGATGTCTACCCTCCAAAGCACGCTGCTTCTGAAGCCTTCTGCCATGGTTCGGGGGCTCGCCAGGGCACTCGTCTTGGAAACCTCTTGTGCCTTCCGTGAAGGTGCCACACTTCCAGCACAAGATCACACTGAAAGGGGTGAGATCGTCAACATAACCGAAAAAGTATGGCACGTGTCCTTTGGGATTGTACACTGAATCGGAATGGCTCTGGCAAAAAAACAGGGCAAATGTCTCGGGCTCGTCGCTGCATGACACAGTGACTGCCGCATCGTTGTCTACAAGCAGCGCACATGAAACTCTTCCCCCAGGGGTGCCATTGGTGCTTTCTCGGTCCGTCCGTGGTGGAAGGAGGGGGAGGGCTCACAGGCAAGGGCGGGGGGGGAAGGTCCCAAGCGGGACCAGCAGCGGCGACCCCAGCGGGCGGGTTCAAACTCTCGATTGGTTTGCCGAAAGCTTTGGCACTTGCCTTGGGGGCTACCGTTGGCCACAGCTGCAGGGCCTCTGAAACATATCTAAGATATTTGGCTAGCAGCTGGTTCTGCTGCTGCTGGGCTTCGACTTCCTTTTGGCTTGGCTGTAGGGTTCGGGCGGCAACGATCTTGGCAGGTTTGTCGGCCGCCTCGTTGCCTTTCGCCCTTCTCCAATCGAGAGTGGCAGGCTGGAGCTCCGAAATATTGACGTGCGCTTTGATCGTGTTTAATCGCGGCCCCAGGGGGATCGGACAAGCGCCGCCCAGGACCTTGAAGGCCCCGCAGAAATCGGTCCTGGCGAAATCAGCCTTCTTATGCACGTCTATGGCTCCTTGGCAATCGACATACATCTGGGCGTGTGGGTGGGCGTTGAGGCCAGCAGCAAGCACAGCACAGGAGGAGGAGGAGGAGGAGGAGGAGGAGGCGGAGGCGGAGGAGGATGATGAGGAGGAGGAGGAAGAAAAGGCCGAGGAGGATGAGGCGGAGGAGGTGGTGGTGGTGAGGAGGAGGCGGAGGAGGAGCAGGAGGTGAGGAGGGTAAGAGTGACCTCTTCGCTGGAGTGACCTTGTGGTGCTGGCCCAGTGGGGTCCCCCGATCGCCGAGTGCGACGCGGCAGCAGCGGCTTGCGCGCCCAGGTTTGGCCCCCCCGCGGCCCCCAAAGAAGTCGCGCACCAACGGTCGCTCTTCCCCAGGGTCACTCGCACGTGTAGCAGAAGGAGCCAGTCACCACCCACCAAACCACCCCAACCCAACTCGAAGGCTCAGATTTACCCTCGATTTCCAGTGGGGGGGGTTCGCGGAACATCGAAAAAACACGTATGGAACCCGTACCCCCCCCAACCCGAAATTCGGGTCTTCGGGTTGGGTTGGGGTGGCCTGGTAGGTAGTCAGCCAGGTCACCCCCCGAGGCGCGAAGGCGATCGCGCTTCGCGCCTCGCGGCTCGGGCTGCAGGGCGGCGGCCTTCGGGCGCGAAGATCACCGCGCGTCGCGCACAGCGGGGCGCGAGGCGCGAGGTTCGGTGGCCTACACCTTAGGCGATGCTCAAGAAAACCTAAGTTTTCGTCCAGAGTCTCGATTATTCTTAACTTTTCAATGTGAATCCCAAGATTTTAATAGAAGTTCGGGTTTTTTATTCAAATTCGCAGACTCTGAATTTCTTAACCCATGATTTCTTGAGCATTTCGCAGGGTGTACGGTCGGACCGAGGTAGAAGATCGAGGTCGGTGCGGGGAGAGCACCCTCATGTCCTTCGTGTTTGTTGGGCGTTCTTGTGCATCCTGGGGGAGGGTGCACCCTCGAGTGATATTCTGGTTTGTGTGTGTTTTGGCCGACGGAGTGTCGCATGTTCTTGAGGGATGCTCTTCTGTCCCAAGTCCGGCCGTAGGGACGGCGCGACCGACCAGGGAAGGACGAGGGCAGGAGTCACGGGAGGAAAAGCCACCTGGACCCGACGATAGACGTTTACTAGACGGCCATGGGCGTTTACTGAACAGTCCTGCCATGCTCGATTCCTTCTCTGGGCGCGTTTGCTAAACGACTTCGCGCGTCGGGGTGGTTATGATGGGGGTGGATTTTTTGACCTCTCAAGATGGAGGAGGACAACGGCGCCCTCGCTTGGCAGTGGGCGAAACTGGGCGGCGGCCTCTGCGGTGGCGTCACCGCCCGGCGGTGAGATCGCCGCTGTCCGGTGCAGCCCTCGGGGAACAAACAGTGACATACAGTGGAAGCCCATGCCAATTCATTGTCAAAAAATCACGACGGGAGGTTTTTCTTTATTTGCGGCCTTTGGGAGCCCTCGCCAGGCCTCGGGACCGTTAAAGAATCACCCAGGATGAAAACCGGTCCAGACCTCTGGGGGTCGACGTTGCGATAAAATCATGACTTCGGTGCAGCCGCTGTCTGGTGCAGCCTTCGGTCAAGCAGTGACGAGCCGTCCTGGCTTGCCTTTAGGCCCACCAAGCAATTTTCTAAGATCCATTTGTGGTTTCGACGACATGTTTTTAGAACATTTCTGGCTGACACTGTCTTGTGTTATAGCGCATCGGGTTATTGTTTTTAGAACATGTTGTGGTTCTAAGAATATGTCGTGGTAGGACTAGGAATGCCGGGACGGTCGGCCCCTGCTCAGTTCGGGGAAAAGCAATGACAAGAAGCACCTTGCTTGCCTCCAGGGTGCCCTGGGCTTCTTGGGCCTCGATGGTTCGGCTATGGAGAGCATGGCGCTCCCACACCGAAAATCAATTGACGCCCTGGGGTCACAGGATTGGGTTTCTTGTGGAAGGTGGTTTCTTGTGGACTGGCCTCCACTGTCAACGTAAAAGCTCGGAGCTGCGCGCAGATTCCTCGGATCGGGGCTGGAGCCCCCTGGCGCGCGCCAGGGAGGGGGCTTCAGCGCCGGTCGGAGAAATCTGCGCGGAGCCCCGAGTTTTTACGCAGCACCCCGCAGTCGTGGATAAGAGTGAGGGGGCGGCGGGGACGTCTGCAGTCTGCGAGGCTCTGAAGAAGCCCGCCGCAGGCGCTTATTTTTCGTTAAAACACTGTGGGTGGGTCGCGGTGTGGGTTGCGGGTGGGTCGCAGGTGGGTCGCGGGTGGGTCGCGGGTGGGTCGCGGGCGGGTCGCGGGGTGGGTCGCAGGTGGGTCGCGGGGAGGGTCTCGGGGTGGGTCGCGGGTGGGTCGCGGGTGGGTCACGGGCGGGTCGCGGGGTGGGTCGCGGGTGGGTCGCGGGGTGGGTCGCGGGGGGGGGACGATGCCAAACAGCAACAACAAGTGGGTCGCGGGCCGGGTCGCGGGGGGGGGGGCGACGCCAAACAACAACAACAACAACAACAACAACAACAACAACAACAACAACAACAACAATTACTAGCACGTGGGGACACTCCGTTCTCACCAGTGCCAGGGTTTTCATAGGAGGCGGGCAATACCCCCACTTTGTGGGGGGGCCGGTTCAAGCTCTACCAAATTTCCAAACGACTCTTCGCCACCACCCACACCCAGCTTCCCGCCCTATGACGTTCGGACACTTCACTTCGTGGCATGCGGACGACCGTGGCTACTATTCAGGGCCCCGCGGCCGACGACGACGGCGTGCGCGCGCGAAGAAAAAACGAATGTGTCCCGCATGGTATTATTTGACAGGGATGATGGCCCTGGCAGGTGCGCAACCGTTGTTGCAGAAGTTCGAAAAAGTTGCTCGCAAAAGCCCGTTTGACAGAAATGTTTAAAAAGTGTTGGGTTTCCTACGAATCCGCAAGAGCGCGCGGGATGAGATTTTGACAATTTTTTGTTGAAAAACCATTGGTTTTTTGATGTTTTTATGTTAAAATCGCTGCGAACACTAAGGTTTTGGAAGGATTTCGTCTTGCGCGCGCGAATGTCCACTTTACCTTATTTTTTGCAAGGGATTCTTGAAATTTGATTATATTAGAACAAGAAATGTCATTTTCTATTGTTTTTTGCAAGGGAAAGCGGATTACAACAAAACAACCGGATCCTGTACACACCCTCTTTTCTGAGGCTTCCTCACGAAAATGATGAAAATGTAGCTGCGGCCTAGGCGGCGCAGGGGGGGCGCGCACCAGGGGGCCCAACAATAATTATTCTTTAGAATAAATAATGTTCAACAATAACAACAACAACAGCAACAATAACAACAACAACAGCAACAACAACAACAACAGCAGCAGCAGCAACAACAACAACAGCAGCAACAACAACAACAGCAACAACAACAACAACACCACCAACACCAACACCAACACCAACAATAACAACAACAACACTAACACTAACAATAACAACAACAATAATAATAAGAATAACAATAATACTAATAATAATAATTTTAGACCATTCGCCCTGATATGCTCGAGTGTCCAATAACGCGTATTTCCCAAACCCTCGATACCCGCCCTCTTCGTCTTCGATCGAACCCCTTTTTGGGGGTATGCCTTTCTTCCCTGCAGGCCGGGCCCCCGCAAGCGGCGGGGCGGCCGCGGACCGTCGGCCTGGCCAGCGGCAGCGCTGATCGGCGGGGCGGCCGCGGACCGTCGACCCGACCCCAAGAGGGACGGACAGGGGACCGACCACGACGACGACGACGACGGCGACGACGAGCGAAAGCGAGAGCGAGAGAGAACGACAGCAGGGCCACGAAGGGCACGAAGTAGGCCACGAAGGGCGACAGCGGGGACACGAAGGGAATTCGTATGGGGCCACGAAGAGCGGGGGCCACGAAGTGCAGATAATGCGGGGTCACAGTAGGCAATTATGGGGCCACTGAGGGTAGCAACTGGGCCACGTAGGACAGTCAGTGAGGGGGCCACAAACGGCGACAGCGGGGCCACGAAGGGCACGCACATGGGGCCACAACGGGCGCGACTCCTGGGTGCTTGGGTGTCGGGAGCGCGGCGCCTAGGCAAATTGCAGGAAATTCCAACGCAAGGCCATTCTTCAGTAAGTTGCAAGCCAATCTCCAGCGAGAACGCGACTCCAGAGCGCCGGGAGAGCGATTCCTGAATAAATTGTCAGGAAGTCCAAAGCGAGAGCGCGATTCCTGAATAAAATGCGAGGAAGTCTCGGGCGGGAGCGGGGGTCCTGGCTAACTTGCAAGGAAGTCTCAGGCGGGAGCCGTTGTTGTTGTAACCCGGGGGCCAGGGGGCCAGTTTGAGCAGGAAGATTGTCCTTGTCAAGAAACAGGGTGCGAGCGTCGAGGGGCACACTTTGATTGAGAAAAAACAGTATGCACCGGTGGGGGGGATCAACAATAATTACTCTTCAGAAGTGAGAATTCAACAACAACAACAACAATTACTAGCACGTGGGGACACACCGTTCTCACCAGTGCCAGGGTTTTCATAGGAGGCGGGCAATACCCCCACTTTGTGGGGGGGCCGGTTCAAGCTCTACCAAATTTCCAAACGACTCTTCGCCACCACCCACACCCAGCTTCCCGCCCTATGACGTTCGGACACTTCACTTCGTGGCATGCGGACGACCGTGGCTACTATTCAGGGCCCCGCGGCCGACGACGACGGCGTGCGCGCGCGAAGAAAAAACGAATGTGTCCCGCATGGTATTATTTGACAGGGATGATGGCCCTGGCAGGTGCGCAACCGTTGTTGCAGAAGTTCGAAAAAGTTGCTCGCAAAAGCCCGTTTGACAGAAATGATTAAAAAGTGTTGGGTTTCCTACGAATCCGCAAGAGCGCGCGGGATGAAATTTTGACATTTTTTTTTTTTTTTGAAAAACCATTGGTTTTTTGATGTTTTTATGTTAAAATCGCTACGAAAACTAAGGTTTTGGAAGGATTTCGTCTTGCGCGCGCGAATGTCCACTTTACCTTATTTTTTGCAAGGGATTCTTGAAGTTTGGTTATGTTAGAACAAGAAATGTCCACTTTAGCTTATTTTTTGCAAGGGAAAACCGATCGTAACAACACAACCGGATCCGGACCAACCCGTTTTGCCTGAGACTTCCTCACGAAAATGATGAAAATGAGGCTGCGGCCTAGGCGCGGCGGGGGGGTCGCGCACCAGGGGTCCCAACAATAATTATTCTTAAGAAGAAATAATGTTCAACAACAACAACAACAACCACAACAACAACAACAACAATAACAACAACAACAACACCAACACCAACGACAGCAACAACAGCAACAGCAACACCAGCAACAACAACAAACATACCACCAACAACAACGACAACGGCAGCAACAACAACGACAACAACAATTTCAACAACAATAACACCAACAACAACCACAACAACAACAGCAACAACAGCAACAATACCAACAACTACACCAACAACAGCAACAACAACACGACCAACAAACAAACAAACAAACAAACAAACAAACAAACAAGCAAACAACCAAACAGCAACAATACGCCCCATCTCGGAATCCCACTTCGGCCACGCACCCAGGGACAGTGAATGACCGTTCGGCCCCCTCAACTCTGATGTTTATGTCATCGTTTGCTCCCCGAAACCTCATCTCGAGGTTCCTGGTTTTCGTCAAGAGGGAAAGAAACACACAGACACAATTAATCGGCGATTCCCCAGAAAATATGGGAAAATATGGGAAGTGGGGGGGAGACAAAAACCTAGAAAATATGGGAAACTATGGGGAATATTTTTATTTGTGTGTATTTATTTGTGTGTCCCAGGGCCCCTTCATTTCGGGCGATTCTGTCCGTTTTCGTCGGCTGTCCAGCCCCGTGATGCGTTCCAACCGCTGCGCCTCGGCGTTCCGGGGTGTGCCCGGATCGTCCCGAGCGGCCGCCGGAGACCCGAGGCATGACCCGAAGGTTCTGAGGTTTTTCAGGAGGGAAAGAAACACACAGACACAATTAATCGTCGATTCCCCAGAAAATATGGGAAAATATGGGAAGTGGGGGGGAAGACAGAAATCCAGAAAATATGGGGAAATATGGGGAATCGTTTTATTTGTGTGTATTTATTTGTGTGTCCTAGGGCCCCTTCAGCTTTCTGAGGTTCGGAGGTCGCCGAGCGCGTTCCACTGCCCACAAAGTGCCTACTTGCAGACGTCTGAAAAGCCCGCGTTCGCCTCGATGCGATATATCGTAAGCCCCTCACGGCGGATCCGGGCCATTTGCGAGTAGGGACTTTGCGAGTGGCGGAACGTGCTTGCCTAAAAGGGACGGATCACATCAGCGGCGGGCGGATGGCCCTCGGCGGATGCGGCGTCGCGGGAGGCGGCGCCGCCGGCCGTCGTCGCCGTCAGAGGCGGAGGAGCGAGGAGCGAGGAGGAGCGAGGAGCGAGGAGCGAGGAGGCCCGAGCTATCCCCCCGAGGCTCGTGTGAGGAGGGCCCGTCGAGGCGGTGGCGGCCTGCCCTGGCGTCTGGCTGGCCCTCTGGGGGCCTCGTGGCGGCGTGTCTCGTCGCCGCGGCCGGGTCCGCCTCGGAAAGCGGATCGGGATGCAGAGCAGGGCTGGACCTGAGCGTTGCTTTTCGTGTTGTTTTCGTTTTGTTTTTCGTTCTGCTCGACCTGTTTGCCTGCACCTCCCTCCCAAAACGAAAAACAAAACAGAGCCGAAGTCCAGCAAAACAGCGTTTAGGTCCAGCCCTGATGCAGAGGTCCGAGGCGGGAGTTTACACATGACCACCGCCTGCAGGATCAGATTTCCGGGGGAAACCATTAAGGAACATTCCCCCGCTCCCCCAAGCTCAGAGCTGACACGCGCCAGAAAGGCTGCGGTCGAAGTGCAACTCACTCGACCCACCGCCAACATTGATCACTGGGGGGGGACATTGGAGACTGTTTTTTAGGGTCCGGACCCCGGTTATCGGGCTTGCCTCCCCTCCCCCCACCCCCCCAGGATAACCTAACCTTGCCTGATGTGCAGGTCCGCGGGAGGGGGGGCGCGGGCATATGCAAGGCTGCCCACAGTGCGAGGGTTAGGTTATCGGCCGGCCCCCTCCCCCCCCCCCCGGGATAACCCGGGTTATCGCCGATTCAAAAAAAACGGTCTCTTGACAGATGCACGTGGCACGAGTGTTCGCTAACTTCTTCCGAAGGCCTGTCGCCGCAGCTGGGCCCTTCTCGGATTGAGTCGGGCTTGTCCCTCTACAGGAGGAATTCTCAGAAATAGTAATAAAGCTAGTCTGGGGACGAGGCTTTCCAATAGAATCCCTTTGTAGTGCTTCCCAAAGGATTCCCTTGATGAGGCTTTCCAATCGAATCCCCTTGTGGTGCTTTCCAAAGGATTATTTTTGTGAGGCTTTCCAATATGATCCATTGAGATGCAGAGGCGGAGGAGGAGGAGGAGAAGGAGGAGGAGGAGGAGGAGGATGAGGAGGAGGAGGAGGAGAAGGAGGAGGAGGAGACGAGATAGAGAGAGAAAGAGAGAGAGAGAGAGAGCGAGCGAGAGAGAGAGAACGAAGAAGAGTGGAGTAGGATGAGGAGGAGGAGGAGGAGGAGATATGTATGATCATGTGTGTGGGGGGGGCGAGCTATATGGTCGCCCCCCCACCCACATGATCATAATTATCTCCTCCTCCTCTTCATCCTCCTCCACTCTTCTTCGTCCTCTCTTTCTCTCTCTCTCTCTCGATCTCTCTCTTTCTCTCTCCCTGTCTCTCTCTCTATATCTCTCTCTCTCTCTATATATATATGTATATATATTGGTGCTCTGGAGCTTTATCAGTGTTTTCATCGGACCGCAGCTCGCTCTGGTTCTAGCCATTGTATGGCGGAGCCAGGTGCCGCACGCCCCCACCTCGGCGCTGGGCCGATCGTCCTTGCGGCGGCGGCGGCAGGCGCTGGGCGCTGGTCGCACTTCCTCGAGGGGGTCGACTGGCGCGACTGGTGGGCCCTCGCGCCCCAGCCTGGGCCCAAGTACGGGCACGTGCCCGACTGCCCGGAGTGCCCGCCCTGCCAGAGCGTGGTCTCCATCGACGACGATTTCCTGGCTCGGATCCCCTGGGACTGGGTGGACCGGCTCATCTTCTTGCTGGCCGGGCTTGGGCTCGGCAAGGTGCGCCTGGGCTGTACGTGCAGCAGGCGTGCGTCGCGGCGGTCGGTCCCGCTGCACGATCACTACGACAACGAGGACTTTCTGCACTCCAGGATTGGCCCCGGTGGGCGAGCGGGCGTCTCCAGTCCGTCTACACCGCCCTCGGCCAGCTCGGCCGTCTGGCGCCCTCGTCGGTCTCCTCCTCGTGCTCTTCCTGCTCCTGAGTGATGGCCAACGCCGCCGACTTCCGAGGGCTGGACATTGTGGAGCCCCAGATCGCGGTGTACTTCCCCGAGGATGCGAACGTGAATTGGCACACCAGGATCCTGCTCGAGAAGTTGAACGATCAGGGGCGATGGGTCGTGGCCACACCCGACGGCGACATCCAGGTCATCGACTTGGCTCAGTATCGAGTCTTGCCGATCCCTCGGAATGCTCCAGCGCCAGCGCGCCTCCGCAACAATCACTACCACTCCGGGGACGTGAACGAGGAGACGCTGGCGGGCTGGCATCGGGCGGCCCGGCAGTTGGCCGTGGTGCTCGGAGGTGTGGCTGCGGTGGCTGCGGGGAACGTGGAGGCCAAGTGGTACTACTCCGACACGGCGGACGACGAGTTCGGAGAGGCCGTGGAGGACGCGGTGCTGGCGAACCCGGCTGGCTTCATCAACCGGGATGCGAAGGGGATGGTGGAGGTCCGCGACGCTGGGGGGGACCACCACTGGCGCTTCGTGGAGCGGGTGTCCCGCACGGACTACACGGACTGGCTCAACGAGAAGCGGAATGGCCCCGGCCGGGATCCCCGCATCCCCCCACTCGAGCGGGACGCGGCCGGCCGACGGCACCTCCTGCTTCGGGACGCCATGGCGGTCATGACCCCGTTCAAGCCGAAGCCGCCCGACGACTGGCCGTTCCGAGGGCCCTCGGCGTGCGCCGAGTTGTTCGCTGCGATTCGGGGGTCGGGCCACGACATTGGGTCTCTACCACGACTTCTACCTCACGAGCTCCGGCCTCTCGCCCGAGCATCCCGTGGCCCACAAGCACCGCGACCTCCTGATCGTCGTGCATCACCTTCTCTCCTACGACCAGGTGAATGGTCAGCAGAGTGCCGGCGCGGAGGCAGCCGCCCGACTCGCCCTTCAGATCCATGCTGCCGTGATGAGGAATGCGAAGGCGCCGGACTTCCGAGGCACGGGGGTGATGGTCCACAGCAGCCTGGCCACGGGAGGCTCCACAATGGTGGGCGACTTCGCGAAGTGGACCGCCGAGGAGCAGAAGACGGAGGCCTTCACCATGAAGCAGCACCGCCTCTACGCAGAGGAGCTCGTCAACGCCTCGAAGGCCCCCCCGCCCAGGAAGGGCGACGGGGGGAAGTGATCATCGATCGGTCCTGGCAGGAGGAGGCCGCCCCGCCGCGCTGGTCGGGATGCCTCCTGTCATGTCCGCGCACCGTGGTCAGCCTGACCCGGGCGTTGGCCTTTTTCCTCTTCGTCTTCGGCATCGGAGCGCGGAGGATCGTCAGGGATTACCTCGGTATCTCCGCCGGCGTCTGGCCGCGCAGGACGAGCGCGAGAATTTTGTGGCTGACGCCGTCTCGTCGCTCAACTCCCTGTACTCCTCCGCTGGCTCAGGGTACTCGACCTACGAGTTCCCCAGCCGCCACAAGTCCGGCGAGCCGGTCTCCGCCTTCAACGACGCGGTCTTCGGGAACGTCGGCCGTGCTGTCAGTGCCTTTCTCCCTCGGCCTGACGAACGACAGCTTTGTCCAGGAGGAGCCTTGTGTGAGCTCCTCAAGTGCAAGGATATCTACGACACGGACCAGGACACGACGGTGGCGCCTTTCGACCCGGAGAAGCTCCGCGTGCTCAAAGGTGACCTCCGCCCTCAACCCATGGAGCGCCTCGTCGGGCCGACCGCCCGGCGCAAACTCCTGGACCCTCAACGTCGCATCTTTCGGCCGCAGGCGGAGGTGGATGAGCTTCGCGATCTTCCACGAGCTCATTGGGATCCTCGCCTTGTTGGGCCTCAGTCGGAGCGGGGGGTCCTCATACAACAGTTGGAGAAGGCTGGACTTATCACATGGCGTACTCGGATTCGGTCTCGGGTGGGTGCCTTCTTTGTCTGGAAGAAGAATGGGGCTATTCGACTCGTTCTCGACTGCAGGGCCACCAATGCCCTTCACCGTGACCCACCGCGATCTTCCTTGGCTACGCCAGCGGCCCTGGGACATGTGCTGGTGGGCCCGGCTTGGGAGCTCGCCGACTCAGCCACCGCGCCGGACGAGAGGAGGGTTGACCCCTCCGATGTCCCGCACGCGGCCAGCATCGACCTCCTCGACGGCTACTACCAGTTCAGCAACGACAGCATGGCCTCGTGGTTCGCCCTCGGCTACCACGTCTCCGCGTCGGAGGTCGGCGTCGCTGAGGAGCTCGACGAGGAGACCGGCGAGCTCGTCCCCGTGCCCGCCACGGCGCAGGTGGAGGCGTGCTTCCGCGGAATGCCGATGGGGTGGAGCTGGGCGCTCTACTTCTGCCACGATGCTCTCTCAGAGTGTGGTCGGAGAGCCCAGCTTTCTCTCGGCCTTCCCGCGGACGTGGTGGGAGATCGTCAGGAGGCACCTGTCCTCCATCTTCACACCGCACGGGTCGCACCCTACGTCGACAACGGGAACGTGGTGGCGGGCTCCCGGCGGCAGTGCGAGGCCCTCCTCGACGCGCTCAAGCGGGAGCTGCAGTCCGCGGGGCTCGCCGTCCACGAGGAGATCCGCCCGTGCCGCGAGATGGAGATCCTCGGCCGAGTCTGGGATGGTCGTCGTGGCGAGGTGCGCCCGCGGCCCGCCCGGGCCTGGCGGCTCTGGTACGCGTTGGACACGCTGTTGGGACAGAAGCGGAAGCTGGCGCCGCAGATGGCCAGGCGGCTGGCGGGGCACCTCGTTGACCTGCTGGCGATCCGACGCGAGTTCCTGTCCGCTTTGTGCCACCTGTACCGATTCATCGGGGACGGGACTGGGCCGCCGCGGGCCTTGCCAGGCCCTCTTCTGGTCGAGCTCCGCATCATCAAGGGCCTGCTGCCGCTGGTCGTCCAGAACTTCTCCAAGCCCCCCTTCTGGGCGTATGTATTGCAGTGACTCCTCTGGCTTCGGGTACGCGGTCCACGTGTCCGACGTCAGTCCTCAGGAGCTACTCCCAGAGGTCGGCTGGCGAGAGCGCTGGCGATTTGTCGACCCGACGCCCGAGCCGACGCAGGACTTCCCGCTGGCGGCCCCTGCGGCGCCCCCTCCGGTGGCGCCGGACTTCATGGCCTGGTTTGAGTCTGAGGTCGGCGAGGCTGATCGCGGCCTCACTTACTCTCTCGAGAAGCCCCAGGGAGTCCCTCCGCTTCGGCCCGAGCGATCGCAGCAGGAGCGCGTCGGTCTGGTCCCTCGGCTGGCCGACGGGCTGGTGGAGCCCGGGCGTTGGACCCGGGTCCGACGCGGGGTTTGGCAGCGGCCAGCCGCCATCCACAACAAAGAAGGCCGGGCCGCCGTGTACGGACTCCTGCACGCCGCCAGTGACGTCTCCAACTTCAACACCGTGGTGCTCGCGCTCGGGGACAACCTGGCCGAGGTCCTCGCCACCGACCGCGGGCGGGCCCGCGACCTCGAGCTGCTCGCGGTCTGCCGGCGGGCCGCAGCGATCCAGGGGGCCACGGGCATCCGATGGGTTCGCCGCTACGTCGAGACGGCCCGCAACCCGTCCGACGCCGACTCCCGCTGGAAGGACGACAAGTCGCAGCACGCCAAGCTGGCACTGGCGACGCCCACGAAGCTGTCTGCTGCGGTGCCGCGGACGTGGACCGCGCTGGAGCGGGAGCCGCCGCCGGAGCCGTGCGACGCGCGGCCGCGGCTGCGACCGCCGCCCGGGCTGCCGGCGCCACAGCGCCGCCTGCCGCCGCGAGGAGCCCCGCGAGCCGAGGGGGGGGAGATTCAGACTCCTGCCGTCACACCTCTCGGCCGTGCCTCCGCGGCGGCCCAGGGCGCTGGCGCCGGCCTGCCCGGGCCTCAGGCTCGGCCGCGGCCCGACGCCCGGGCTCGTCCACGGACTCAGGATCGCGGCGGACACCGAGGACGGGATCGAGTTCGGGATGATCCACGACCCGATCGCCAACCTGGTCGTCGGCCTCCTGGGCGGCCTCCTGACGCTCCTCTCCGGGGGCATCGGGCCGCGGAGGCGGCCCCGGCGGGCGTCGCGGTGCTCGAGCTTTTCGCGGGCTGCGCCTTCTTGTCGAGCGGGGTGCGGGCTGCCGGCATGCGCATCGGGGTCCCGTGCGAGCTCGACCACGGCTCCCACTTCGACCTCACGCGGCCCCGTGTTCAGGCCGAGGTCCTTCGCTGGCTACGGGATGGGCGAGTCTGGCTGGCGTTCTTTGGCACCCCGTGCGGGCGCTGGTCTCAGGCGCGCAGCGCCGGGCGAGCGGGGACAGAGGTCGACCGAGCGGGTTACGCCTGCGCTCGCTTCACCGTCAGGGTGCTCCGACTCTGCCGCCAGCTGGGGATCTACGTGGCCCTGGAGAATCCGCGGCGGAGCGGTTTGTGGGACTGGCCGCCCCTGGCAGCGGAGCTTCGGCGCAGCGGCTGCGCCCACTTCGACTTCGACATGTGCGCATTCGATGCCGCCTGGAGGAAGCCTACCCGACTCGCCACCAACTTGCCCGGGGCCGACTCTCTCGAGCGCAGATGCCCCGGCCATCGACGACATGTCATCTTGGAGGGGAAAGTCGGAGGGGCATCTGGACCTGCAAGGTGGCGGACCTCCTACGGGGGCGCGTACCCGCCGAAGCTCTGCCGGACCTTCGCGAGGGTGGCTGCTGGCGCTGCTCCTGCTGGCGCGTGGTGCCTCCGCGGCGAGGGGCAGACCTCCGACTGGTGGGAGGACCGGCTGCTGGACGCCGCCGGGCTTGCGGGCGCCGGCGCGCGGGGCCGACGTGCGGCGCCCCCGCGACTCCCTCGCGACGCCTCCCTCGGCTGGGAGGGGTGCACGCGGCGCTGGAGCGGGAGGCCGCTCGCAGAGGAGCTCCGCATCCTCGCCGAGATCCGCGCCTATAATCGCGCCCATGACCCGCAAGCGGCGGCGCGCCAGCAGCGTGGTCGACTCGGCCCCCGGCTTCCTGCGACGGGCCACCGTCTCGGCCAGGACCCGCGACACCTACGCCAAGGCCTTCGCGCTGGTGCAGCGGTTCGCGGCCGGGCGGGGGGCCTCACCGCAGACCATGAAGGAGTGGGGCGCCATCCTCCACGACTACCTTGAGATGGAGTTCTTGGAGGGGGCCTCGGCGGCTGTCGGACGCGTCGCTCTCTACGGCACGGCCTGGTCTCTCGACTTCGTCACCCGCAATCCGTCAGTGCTGCCCCTCTCGAAGAAGGCCCTCAAATGCTTCGCCAGCATCCGCCCCGACACCATGCGCGACCCGCCGCCGCTGGAGGCGATCTGGTGCCTGGTGGGGCGGCTGCAGCTGGCCAACACCGTAGACTGCGACCTCGCCTCGGCCTTTTGCCTCCTCGCCTTCGACGCCTACCTCAGGCCTTCGGAGGCCCTCGAGTTGACTGCCGCCCAGGTTATCCCGCCGAAGCGTGGCACGGCCAACCGCTCGTGGGCTCTTGTCGTGGCGCCAGAAGGAGGCAAGCCTGCCAAGAATAAGCAGTTCGACCAGGGGGTGAAGATCGGAGCCTTCGGGCGATCGTTTGCAGTCGACGTGCTCCAGAAGATGTACCACCGCGTGCTGCCAGGCACGCTGCTGTTTCGTCACCTCACGCTCGCCGAGCTCGAGGCCATCTTCCGGAAGTATGGTGATGTCGACGGCGTCAAGATCACACCCCACTGCCTGCGTCACGCAGGCCCCTCCCACGACATGCACTACAACGGCGCCTCGCTCGACTTCGTGATGATGCGAGGCCGCTGGTCAGTGGTCAACCCCGTGCGCAGGTACGGCAAGCCGGCCAAGCTCCTGCGCCAGTTGGCAAAGCTGGAGCGCTCGACGGTCCTCGAGGCGCCGAGCCGCGCCGCCCGGCTCCCAGGGGAGGTGCTGGCGCGCCTCGCGACGCGGCTCTCTGCCTAAATATTATCCTCCTGCCCTCGTCCTCCGTCTTGTGCTCCGCTGTCTTGGGTTGGGCGCCTCCCTGGTGTCCGGGCGGATCGACTTCCCTCGGCCCTTGGGGGCCCTGGCTTGTCGATCCTTTGCCGTCCTGCTGGGTCCTCGTTTTGTTGAGCTCCCAGAACACGACTCGCAGATTATCGGCTGTAGGCAGTTTTGGAACGGTTGCACTCGACGGGAATCGTCTCGCTTTTGATGTGGCCCAGTGGGGCCCCAGGTACTTCGCCTCCCGTGGAGGCGCTGGCATGGAATGCCGATCGGGGCAGTAAAAAGGCATTGATTGGTGCTCTGGAGCTTTATCAGTGTCTTCATCGGACCGCAGCTCGCTCTCCTCCTCCTCTCCTCCTCCTCTGCTGGTGTGATTGGCTGGGTCTGCCAGTATCTTTTCTTGAATTTGTCGAGCTGCGGTACAGTGTCGTGTTCTGGGAACGGTTGCACTCGACGGGAATCGTCTCGCTTTTGATGTGGCCCAGTGGGGCCCCAGGTACTTCGCCTCCCGTGGAGGCGCTGGCATGGAATGCCGATCGGGGCAGTAAAAAAGGCATTGATTGATATATATATATATATATATATATATATCTTCTCCTCCTCCTCCTCCTCCTCCTCCGCCTCCTCTGCATCGCAAAGGGATTCTATTGGAGAGCCTCATACAGGGAATCGTTTGGAAAGCACTACAAAGGGATCCTATGGGAAAGCCTCACAAAAGAAATCCTTCGAAAAGCGCAGCAAAGGGATTCTATTGGAAAGCCTCACAGCAGGAATCCTTTGGAAAGCAAGTCGGGCCCAGCATCGTCGGGCGTTAGAGATGACAGTGCTAGCGAGATGTCTCTGCCAGCGTAGAAGGCGAAGCCCTAGGAATTATTATAGTGGCAATAAGAACAACCATACCTGCAGGTGTTTTTAAGCTGACCTTGAACTAATGTTGGAGAAGAAGGATCTCCAGGCGAGCTCATGCAGCGAACGGTCATGTGATGAAAAACGTCGGCCCCTCCTACTCCCTCGTCCTCCTCCCACACACACAGTCAAAACAGTAAACCAAAAATTGCGCGGCGCCGAGGCGAGAGCGTCATTTTTGAAAAAGTGCGCGCGGCGCCGAGGCGAGAGTGCGACATTTCGATACACGGGGTGTGGCAACCGCACACTCCACAATCCCCTGGCCTCTATTTCTGAGTCTCTTGGACTTGTCGCCCAACAAGATCCTTCTGTAGGAGGACATGCCCGACCTAAGCTTCTCGGCTTGAGGGCGGGTCGTCTTGAAATTGTGGCTCTCGCCTAAGCGCCCCGGACATTCGTTTTAAACAATTTACAGGTTTCACGGGTTCGTGGCGGGTCGTTTTCAAGATATGGTTCTCGTCCTAGCGCCTCGCACATTCGTTTTGAATATTTGCAAGAGCTTCACTGATTGAGCGCAGGTAGTTTTCAATATGTGGCTCTCGCCTTAGTGACGGCACAGTCGTTTATAAAATACAAAAAGTTTTACGGATTGAGGGCGGGTCGTTTTCAACATATGGTTTTCGCCTTAGCGCCGCGCACATCCGTTTTAACAAATTGCAGGAGTATTGATTTGGGGCGGGTCGTTGTCAAAATGTGGCTTTCGCTTCAGCGCCTCGCACATTCGTTTTAAACATTTGCAAAAGTTTCACGGAGTCTGATGATCAACGTACCAGAAATGGTGTTTTTGAGGAACACGCGGGTGCAACAGTTATGTTGATTCGCGGTGTTGAAGTCCCACAAATGGCGTTCTGGCACGATTCCATATCGCCAGGACGCAGCAGTCAGGCTGATCCGTGGCGTGGAAATTATGAGAGCCATGTTTTCGCATGCTTCAAGGTCTTCAAACGGTTGTCTTCCAACGAGGCAGTGCCTTTACTAATGGAGATGAACCGCTGTATGGGGCCTATAAAAAGTGAGTTTGGAAGGGAGGTTAATTCCAACATCGTTGATGACTCTTGGGTTTACACAGGTCCTCCTCCTCCTCCTCCAGAAAATATGCAAATATTAAAAAAGCTCTCGTTACGTGTAGAGCATGCAAGCTTGGTGCTGCTTGCAAAGCAAAAAATAGTTTGTCGCAGCTCTGGTAGCAGATCGATCTCAGACGTCGCACATAGTTGTTCTAGCCACATCTCTGATAGCAGACCGATCTCAGCCGTCTAAATGCTTTAGACCAGCGCTTCTCAACATTTCTTGCCGATTGGTGTATATATCCTCCTCCTCCTCCTCCGCCTACCCCCTCCTCCTCCTCCTCCTCCTCCTCCTCCTCCTCCTCCTCAGACCTCCTCCTCCCAACTTACAAGAAGAAACACAACTGCATAAGCATGACCGTTCGGAGTTCCGCGCGAATTTCGTGGGTCGGCGTCGGCGCTGGGCCATCTTCGCGGCGCCTCTGGTGCCGCCCTTCTGGAGAGCTCCGCGCTCCAGGGAGGGGGGGGGGTCAAACGCCGATGCGAGGAATCCACGCGGAGCTCCGAAGGCTGATGTCTGCGCAGCTGTTTCCTCCTCCTCCTTCTCCTCCTCCGTTTCCTCCTCCCCTCCTCCTGTTCCTCCTCTTCCTTCTGCTCCTTCTCCTCCCTCCTCTCCTCCTCCTCCTCCTCCTCCTCCTCCTCCTCCTCCTCCTCCTCCTCCTCCTCTCCTCCTCCTCCTCCTTCTGCTTCTTCTTATCCCCATCGCGCCCGCTGATTGCAGTCGTCTGCAGCTTCTCGGCCCGAGCTTGCCCCGCTTCGGCCCCCGCCGCCCCTCCCGCGCCCGCGCGACCAGGGGCGCCGGGAGCCTGCGCCGGCCCCCGCTGCTCAGGTGTCCATCGACTTCTACGCGGCGGCGGCTTTCTTCTCGGACCACGCGTGGGCCGCCGCCCAAGGCGGTGGTCCACTCTCCCCCCTCGAGCGCGGTATTGCACGGGGCCCACTTTCCCGTCAATCCGTTCTCGTGTGGGGCGAGCCCGACTGCGCCGAGCAGCCAGTCGGTGACGGCACGGGGTTGCCTCCCTGTTCGGGTTGGCTCGCGCCACTCCTTCCTGCACGCCGCTTGCCTGCAGGCGGGGCGCTCGCGCGCCCCTCAGGCCACCTGTCCTACAGGCGCCTGTCGCCAACGGCCTCCTGGCCCATGGCGTCCGCGGCTGCACCCCCAGCTTTCCGCGGTACCGACCCGCCGCGCTGGTGCCCCCCGACGGGCCCGCCGCCTCCTCTGCAGCAAAACCTTCCTCCACCTCCCCCTCCTTTCTCCCGCCATTCTTCCCCTTCTTCCTCTGGGGTGGCGGAGTTGGAGACTCATGGGAGGACCGGAGGAAGGAGAGGTGGAGCTTGCACGCCATGTGCTGCGGCACCTGATCAGTCCAATGTCTCACGAGGTGCTCCGGCGCACAGCTCCTACGCCCGCCTCCCGATGGCCCCAGACGGCGCACTGTCTCTGCCTGCCAGTCGTGCCGCCAGCGAAGCCACTGCCGATGAGAGCATCCCTCAGAGCCGCCCGTCAGAGGGCACAGGCGCCAACGGTGCGAAGACAACCGCGCTATGGGTGGAGGAGCCGGAGTTGGTGGACCCTTCTAACCTCCACCTCCTCGCTACTCCTTCTCCTCCGCTCGCCGCCTCGCCCCGGCTCAACCTTGATGCTTGGCGGAGCAGACCTCGTGCGGACACCTGTGGCTTCGAGGTCGCTGAAGGCTTTTCCTGTCCCGCGGGGCGGGGCGCCGGCGGCGCTACGACGATTCCGCCCTATCCTGGCTGGGACGCTCCAGCGCGCGAGCCGCCCGACTTGCCTGGGCTGGCGAGTACGGTGCAACGCCCCCGCCCGCCTCCAGGGCTGGATCCTCCACCGCTTTCCATGAGCTTGCAGGCGGACTCGCCGCCAGGCTTCGCTGGGCTGGAGGGCGCCCCGCTCGCGATGGGGCCGTTCCCCACTCTCGCTGACGTGGAGGCTGGTGCTCGCGTGCCCCCGTCAAATTCCATGATCGCCATCGCTCCGACATATGGGGTTCACCTGTCAGGAGGTGCCAACTCGCAGTGGACTTTCATCGAGAAGCACGTTTCGCACCCTCTGGTGCGCACTTCCTTTCTGCCGCCGATGCACGCGTGGGACCCGCACACGGGCTCCGACATTCAGAGCGTGGCTCCGCCCCCAGGCTTCGCCGGCTTGGAAGCTGGCGCACGGGTGCCGCCTTTGGTCGACTCCCGCGCGTCCGATGCAGCGGGTGGGGGTCCGTGGCTTAGCGGCGAGCGTCTGCCGTGCACCGGGTCGTCGCCACTGCCGTTTTGGCGCCCCACGGCCGCCGTCGGTGACCGCGCGGCTGGCGGAGCCGCCGTGAGTGCGGAGTCGCCTCCTGTCGGTGGTGGCTCGCCTTCCCACGTCGGGCGGGTTGGGCCGCCGCCGGGCCTCGCCGACCCACAGGCGGGAGTTCATACGCACCCGTCTCTCCACCCTAGCAATGTTCGCCCGGCCTCTTTGACTGCACAACCGAACCTGGAGTCCGCCGCCGTGGCGCCGCCGTCGACGCACGTCTGCGCGACCGCTGCCTTGGTTGGGACTCCGGCGCTTGTCAGCAGTATTCACCTGGTCGCTACGCCAGGCGGTACCTCGACGGCTCGGTGTCACCATTCACCGCCTGGGCTCGTGGCGCTGTCGGGTCCCGAGGCCTGGTGTGCGGGTCTGCCTCTGGACCTCGCCGGTTTGGATGCGGGTGTGCGGATGCCGCCGTCGCGCTATCCATGCTCGGCCGTTGTTGAGGTGGGGGTTCCCATGCTTGGTGCTGGGTCCCACCAGTGGGCCTTCGATTCGGGGCGAACCGTGATCCCGTTCTTGCGGACCCCGCCCTCGCCTCCGGCGCAGCCTCCTGCGCTCGGTGCCACTCGTTCAAGCTTCCGCGACATTTCGCAGACGCTCGGTCTAAGCGGGGGTCCATCCACGCCCCCGATGGGCCCGCCGCGCCACGATGTGGCGGTTGCACTGGAGCCAGGCGCCACCGCTGGTGCATCCTGGGCGGCCCGCGCAGCGGTTGCTCGCGAGTCATCCTCGACGCCCCCCCTGCTGCCACGATGGGGGTCGGTGGGCGGGGGGTCGCTTCGAGCGCTTCGGACGCGGATTCTGCTCCCAGACGCGCCACTGGCGGGCCCCCAGCGATGTTCGGGGGACCCCCTGCTGTGCACGCAGTCTCGCTTGCGAGCAGTCCCACCACAGCGAGGGCGCCCACTGCCATCGGTAGCGTGGTGGACGCGCCAGAAACGCCCGTCCGCAGTGCCTCGACCGAAGCTGCGATCCCCACGCCTCGGGGCGCTTGCACTCGGAACGCAGCGGGCACTCAAGCAGCGGGATCACCTCCAGGCCTCATCGGCCCCGCCGCGGGCTCCTCGGGTGAAGGCGTCGCCGCAGCCGCTGCCATTGCAGCGAGGCCCCGACGCTTCTCGTGCAATCGGATCCAGGGCCCCGTCGCGTCGATCCCTGCCCGCGCTCGCGAGCGCCTGCTGGCCGACCCTCGTGGTCTGAGCCCCTCTCCGTCCCCACTGGTAGGCATGCGCCCCTCCAGCGATGCTGTTGCGGCCCCGCAGGGAGGGGTTCGTGCCGCCGGTGGAATGTCAGGAGCGGGCTCGCCCGCGGCGGACACGACGCCCCGCGATGCGGTCCCTGCGCTCCGCTCTGGTCGAGGAGTCGCTTTCGCCGCGGGCTCCTCGGATGAATGCGTCGCCGCAGCCACTGCCACTATAGCGCGGCCCCGTCGCCGCTCGGCCTCCACCAACAGCAACCCCGCACTCCCCGCCTTCAGGCTCCGACGTGTTCGTAGGGTCCGCACTCGGCGTGGAGGACGGCGGGGTCGTGGGGCCGCCGATGGTAGCTGCTGTGCAGCTCACGCTCCAGCCCATGCTGGTGCGACTGCCTCGTCTACGGACGCCCTCGTCGGTGCTTCAGAGGCCGCTTCTGGGGCCCGTGCTCCAGGGAGCCGCAGTTCGCTGGTGCAGGTGGCGGCGGGCCCTTGCCGCGCCGCTTCCGCCGGCTCCCAGGCCGCCGGCGATGCCGCCCTCCATGGCGGCGCATCCCAACACAGGGGTGGACGCACGCGCCCTGCGTGCCCTGGCCGAGGGCTCACGCAGCGGCGAGTCGCTGAAAGCGACGACGCTGCTGCTGCCAAGCGTGCCTGGGCTGAGCGAGGCCGTGAGAGTAGGCACGCGCTCCTCCAGCGATGCTGTTACGGCCCCGCAGGGAGGAGCTCGTGCCGCTGTCGCGACTCTCGCTCTACCCCCGGCTCCCCCTCAGGGCCGAGTGGCCAGTTTGGCCAGTTTCACCATGCTGCCGGAGTCCATGCCGTCGGTGACTCAGACGCGCCGTCCTTCGGTTCTATCGGTTCTGGTGGCAGTGGGAAGCCCCTTCGAGGTGACCTGTCCTCAGGGGTCACAGCCGCTCCACAGGCCCCTCGATTTGACTTGTCCTCAGGGGCCGCTGCCAGTTCCGAACCCTCTCGCGTTGATTCGCCCGCAGGGGATTTAGACCCGAGGTCGTCTGCACCTGCCAGCACCACGCCATGCCATTCTGGTCGGTTTCACCGCGGTGCTGAGGCCCACGCTCCTGGGGCTTCAGCCCGTGCCAGCACGGGCATTGGCAGATCTGCGCCCTTCGTGGCCGATCTGTCCGCCTTGCTGCGCCTGTTCCCAGGCGCCAGCATCGACGTCACCCACTGGGCCGCTGCTCTTGCCCAGGTCGGGATGGGGACTCGATGCTCCCTTGCCGCTTTTACCCGCACTTCCCTCTGCGCGCCGGATTGGGACGACTCGTACCTGTCGGAGTCGGTTCCCCGCGATCCATGGCCGTGCCCTCCGTCGCCGCCTTTACCGCCGCCGCCTGGCCACCTGTCGGGTCGCGCGCGTGAGCGCTGGCGTGTGAGGCGCGCCGCCCGCACGTTGTCGCAGCATGCTGTTGTTGCGCTCAACTGGCTCACCCTGGGCCATCCGAGCTTCGCTCCCGCCGAAGCCAAAGTGCGGGCAACGGTCACACCCTGCCAGGAGGGTATCCGCAGTCGCCTCGAGCGTCTGTGTCGGATCGCAGTTCGCCTTGCCCGCGGCGGCAAGAGCGACCTTGGTCGAGCTTTCGCTAAGTTCGACTCTACCGAAGTCTCGCTCCATGGCCTGGCCACCCATGTCGCAGCTCTTGAGGCTTCTTTCACATCCTCTTCCCAAGTGCCCGCCCCCATGCGGCAACTCCCCGTCAGCGCGACGCCCTTGGCTAGCTCGTTGGCGGCCGCGGCAGGCTGGGACTCCACCCAGGCTGAGCCTTTCGACCTTCGGGTCCAGGCGTCCCGCATCAAGTGGGATTACTCGCCTACGTTTGATCCCACTCCGTACTTGTCCGACCTGGTACGTTCCGCCTTTCACGACCCCGACGTCATGCGGCTACCAGAGGACGAGTGGCCTTCGGGCTTTTCGGGTGCTCGTGTGCACATGGACCGCGAGCAGCTCTGGGAGCTCCTGCGCAAGTGGGACTCTTGTGGCGCCCTGTATCTGACTCCCTCCGACAACCTCGCCTGGGACGAGGCTTGTGGAGCGTTCAGGGTCCCGAAGGACGAGGCTTATGACCGTCTCATCCTGAACCCGACGGTAGTAAACAGTCGTTGCAACAGCGTGTCCTCCAGCACTCAACGCCTTGGCCAGGGTTTCCTTCTGTGCCGCCTGGGGCTCGCGCCCGGGGAATGGCTGGTGGTCTCATGCGACGACCTGCGCGAGTTCTACTACACGTTCAAGGTCCCGCCCGCTCGTGCTCGCCGCAACGCCCTCCGTGTCAAGCTCCCCAGCTCGCGGTTCAGAGGCTTCGACGCGTGGCGGGAGGACCTTGAGGGGTTGGACGTTTCTCCCTGCCTTAATGCGCTGGCCATGGGTGACAACATGGCAGTGGAAATCGCCAACTCCGCACACGAGGGCGTGCTGCGCAGCTTCGGCGCGCTCCGGCCTACCGAGCAGGCGGTGCATCGTCTGCCGTTCCCTCGGGGGCCGTACGTCGAGATGTTAAACATCGACGACCACACGGGCTTTCAGAAGCTCTCGTGGCGCGGGAGCGCCCCGCGCCCCGACGACCCGACACGCCGCGACAGGGAGGTCTTTGCTGCGTGCGATCGCGGCTACCCCCGGGTGGGTCTCATTCAGCACCCCGGGAAGAGAGCCAGGGGCGAGACCCACAAAGTCGTTGTCGGCGCCGAGGTGGAAGGCAGGATCGGCATAGTGTGTGCTCCCCTGGTTCGCACTGTGGCCCTTTGCCGCCTGACTCTGATCCAGGTGTTCCTCGGTCGCTCGACCCGGGCGTTGTTGAGCTCGCTCGTGGGCTGTTGGGTGCAGGTGTTTTTGTATCGACGTCCCATCTTGTCGATATTCACTCACATCTACACCTTCATCTCGACTCTTCCCGACGACGGGCTTGAGTATGAGCTTCCGTCTTCGGTTCGCGACGAGTTGCAAGCGTGCACGTACCTAGCTTTCGTTGCGATGACCGACCTACGGGCGACGCCTTGCCCTGAAGTGCACGGCACGGATGCCTCCCTCGGCTGGGGCGGGGTTGTCCGCAGCGACATCAGTTCGCACCTGTCGCAAGAATTGTGGCGGCGCTCCGAGCATGGCGGCTGGCATACTCGTCTCCACGACCGCCATCTGCTCATGGTTCTGAGCCGCGGGGAACCTTTAGGCCCCGAGTTGACCCAGCTGCACCGCGAGGCCGGGCTTCCTTCCCTCGAGCTCCCCATCGCACCGCGCTGGGTCAGTGAGTTGTCGGAGGCGCTGCGTTTCCGCTTAGCTTATAAGTGGGAATTTCGCATGCCCCGCCACATCAACATCCTGGAGACCACCGTGTTCAAGAGTCTGTGCAAGTACTGTTGCATCCGCAACCCTGACTCACGGATCCCTGTTCTCTTGGATTCTCAAGTGGCACTAGGCGCGGCCGCCCACGGTCGGAGCAGCAGCCCTGGCCTTTCGCATGTGTTGAGCACCTCCTTGCCGTACATTTTGGGGGGCGGGCTCTACATGGGCGGGCTCTATGTTCCGACCGACGTCCACCGAGCGGACGACCCCACGCGCAATCGCCCTGTTCGCCCCCCCTCGCGTGTCGAGCCTGCTTGGTTGCTTGACATCGACGAGGGGCGCTTTGAGCGATTCGACATGATAGCGGCCGCCGACGCCGCATCCGCCTACCCGACTTGTCTGTGGGGCCGGTTCGTGCTGCAAGTTCTGGCTCGCAGCCCCGCCGCGGGCGCGGGCCCGCTCGGGCTCCCCGCGGATCGCCACGTGCGAGCGCCAGCCCAGGTCGACAGGGGAGACGCGACGGCCTCCGCCGAGGCCCGCGGCGCATATGAAAGCGCCGCGCCGCGCAGGGGGACTCCCTTTTCCGTCGAGGTGCCCTCGAGCGCGGCAGCGGTGAGCTTCTCCGCGTCGCGATGCACTCGCGCCCGTGACAGCCTGCCGGCCGCCCCTCGGGTACCAAGCCCTTCGCCGTCCCCACCGGTAGGCATGCGCCTCTCCAGCGATGCTGTTACGGCCCCGCAGGGAGGAGTTCGTGCCGCCGGCGGGGGACCAGGAGAGGGTGCGCCCGAGCGGAGGTCACGCGCCAAGTGCGACGCAATCGCCGCTGCTCGACCTGGTACGCCTGCGGGGGACACTCACCCCGTCTCGCTTCTGTCGAAGGCAACCGGCTCGGCTCCCGCTTCGTTGGGGGGTCTTCTGGGTCGTCCACCCGTCACGATTCAGACTCGCCACCGCCAAGCTCGTGCCGCCAAACTTGCTGCTGCGCACGGCCTGCTCCACCTGGAGCGCGGTGCGACCACTGATCGCGTGAACGCTCAGTTTCGACGGCTGGGTTGGGCCTGCCATCCCGGCCGCGATACGTCGATCGAGGCCAGCAGGAAATGGCGTGCTCTCTGTGACGCCAAAGCCTTCATCCTCGGGCCTGGGCGCGATGTGGTTGGCTCCGATGCCCCGGCCTCTGGCGGCGCTACTCGCCGTGCTTCAGGCGGAGGGCTCTTGGCGGCGGGAAGGCGTGACGACACGAACCGCTCGCGCGGGGTCACCACTCGGGATTCGGCTCTCGACGCCTCCCTTGGTGCTCGCCCCCGCGGCGTGCCGGGGGAGCGTCGGAACGCCCATGGTGCGTATCCAAACGCAGAGCCGAGCGCGGTCGCTAGCTGGTGCGATTCAGGGTCGCGGGCTGCGCCACGTTGCGCAGTGCAGACCCCCGCGATGCCCACTGCCGCCATGCGACGCACGCAAGCTCGCCTGGAGGCCGACCTGAGGGCCGCCCATACCGCGGTCGCGGCGCTCCCGTCCTTTCGAGCCAGCACCTTGCCCCCCTTGCCAGGGTGCCGCACCGACGCCCATAGCGTCGCGCCGCGCGCCAGCTCTGCGCCTGCCCTGCTGGCCGGGCGCTCGCAGGGCGCAGCGGTTATGCTGCGTGCTACCCGCGAGCGGGCTGCCATTGCGGCCACCGCCGGGGCGGCACAACCCAGAGCCGTGCTTCCGTGGGGCCACAGCGCAGCACGCAGCGAGGTGTCGCCGGTTCCCAGCCTTCCCGACTCCTGCTGCGCCGACAAGCGTGCCGACTCCTGCGACGCCCAGCTCACCGAGTCCCGCGGCGACCAGCTCACTGACTGTCATCCCTCCCAGCTCACCGACTTTCGCACCGACCAGCTCGCTGACTCCCGCGTCGACCAGATCGCCGACTCGCGTGCCGAGGGGCTCGCCGACGCCCGTGCCGTCCAGCGCGCTGACGCCTTCACTTGGTCCGACTCCCGTGCCGATCCGCTCACCGGGTTAGCACTGCGCACCGGCCGGGTCGTGGGCCCGACGACCACGGTTGCGAAGCGCGTGCGGGACGAACGGCGCGCTTTGGCACGGTTCCGCGCCTCGGTCGATGCTTGCGACGCCGCCCTTACCGAAGTTGAATTCGGTCGAGGCGCGGAGGCTGGGGGCCCAAGTCCGGTTGAGCTTTTGCAGTCGTCCTTGGCCGAGCTCGAGCGCCAGAAGGCGGCGTTGCGCATCGCCCGCTCTCGCACTGCCGAATGCATCAGAGGTTGCGTTTCCGCTTCGGGCTTTTCGGGTGGAGGCGCCGCCGCAGCCGATGCCGGCGCGCCCCTGAGTGCTCCCACCACGGCCGGTAGCGCTACGCACCGCCAATCGGGAGTCGCGCCGAGCACCGGCGATGTCAGCGAGGCCCCCCGCGCCGAACAGCGCAAACGCAGGCGTGTTCGGGCGCTCGCCGGAGCGGCAGCTACCACTCCGGCCAATTCGTCTGGTCGCGAGCCGCCCGCGCCAGCCTTCGTGGCAGGGCGCCAGGAGTGGCCTGCCTCTCTGTCGCCTGCGTTTCCCGAGGGGGCTTCCGAGGCCCTCGGGGTGCAGGTGGACAGCCACTGTCGGCTCGTCCCCTCTTGCGACGACCAGCGCACTCGTTCGCTTAAAGCGTTTGACGTGTGGTGCGTCGAGCACACAGGTGTGGCACTTGCCACTTGGGCCCGCAGCGGCATCTTGCTCGGGAGAGCGCTCGCGACCTTCGGCGTGTGGTTGTACGATGCTGGCCTCCCCCGCCTCGTCCTTGTGAATGCGATCCGGGGAGCGCAGGCTCTTCAGCCCCAGTGGAGGGGCGTCCTCACCGAGGCGTGGGATGTGGCAAAACGGTGGATCCCTTCCAAGCCTCCCTGTCCCATCCCACCGCTGCCACGTGCTTTGCTGCGCGCCATGGTAGCGTTGTGCCTCGCATGGGACTGGCCTGATATGGCCACCCTGCTGCTTGCCGTGTTCACTATGTCCGTGAGGCCTGGTGAGTTGGCAACCGCCCGCCGGAGCGACCTCACTCTGCCCATTGACCGCCGTGAGTCCGCGGGCGACGCTTTGCTGAGCATCTCTGTTCCGGAGGCCCAGGGGTCGGGCGGAGAGCGTCAACACGCTCGGTGCTCCGACCGAGCAGTGGTCAGGATGATGGAGCTGGTCTTCAGAGATTTGACTCCCACCGATCCCCTGTTGACCTTCGGTCAAAGCGGCTTCCGTACTCGGTGGCTCGATCTTCTTTCGGCGCTGGGCGTCCCGCTCGCCAGAGCGCCATCGGGGTTCGATCTGTCCCCTGCGCTGCGCTTCAGAACCGATATTTCGGACGGCATTACTCGCGTCTTCTGGCGTGATCGCTGGCGGCAAGCTTCCAGTACGGAGCGATATCTTTACGATGTTGCCGCCTCTGCAGTCCTCCCATCATTGGCTGAAGCTGCTCGGGACCGTGTTTCTTACCTCGCCGACTCCAGCGACTTCCTCGTCGCATCCTTTCTGAATGTTGGCCCGGCTGTGTGGCCCATTCAGCTCGCGGCCGCCCGCCGAAACCTTGTCACTTCGCAAGGGCTTTGAGCCTGGGTGTGGCTGCTGCGGCCTCCCTTGGCCGCCCGGGTGCCCTCGTTGAACGAGGCCGCCTGAGAGCGTCGCACGGCCCGCCCGCGTAGGCCTGTCCCGCCTTACGGGCCGCCGCGGGCGCGCGCCGCGCGTTCGCCCTGAGACGACTGCTCACTTGCGCAGCGTGCGGGGATGCTTCTTCTTATCCCCATCGCGCCCGCTGATTGCAGTCGTCTGCAGCTTCTCGGCCCCCTCCCTCTCTCCTCCCTCCTTCTTCGAAGGCTGACCTGCGGCGCTGCTGCGGCCTCCCTTGGCCGCCCGGGTGCCCTCGTTGAACGAGGCCGCCTGAGAGCGTCGCACGGCCCGCCCGCGTAGGCCTGTCCCGCCTTACGGGCCGCCGCGGGCGCGCGCCGCGCGTTCGCCCTGAGAGGACTGCTCACTTGCGCAGCGTGCGGGGATCCTCCTCCTCCTCCTCCTCCTCCTCCTCCTCCTCCTCCTCCTCCCCCTACCCCTCCTCCTCACCTTTTGCCGTGATCTCTTGTGCGGGCGGGGGGGTGAAGCTTGGAGCTCTGAGGCGGTCCAGCTGGCCGCCTCGCTGTCAGGCGTCCGTCATGCGGCGTGCTGCGTGTCGTGCTGCGCTGCGTGCTGTGCGCTCCCTCTCCCTCGTCACCCTCGTCGCTCTCTCCTCACGTTTCCAGTCCCTGCGGTCCAGCTCCTTTGCTTCCGCCCCCCCTGTTGCCCCCGCCCTTCCCCTCCCTGGAGTCCAGTTCCTTCGTTTCGCTCCTGTCTGCGGCCACCCGCCAGTGGAAGCAGACGCTGGGTCATACGGAGTTTGTCCATCCCATGTCGGGGTTGAGAGCCCAAAGCTAGTTTGCGTCACGTGTTGTTCATGTTATATTAGAATGACGTTGGCCCTGTCGAAAGAAAACGGAAGTGTGAACGCTGCCATGTGGGGGGCAGTTAATTCAACGACAAGTGTCCCACGTCACCCTCTGTTGTGGCTGCCCGCAAATTGAGTTATACTTTGGACAGTGTGAAGTTTGCCCGCCCATCTTGGGGTTGGGAACCTAATTCTATCGCAATGCGTAGCGCATGTTATGTTGTTGTTGGGCTTCAATGCTTCACGCTTCGCGTGTCCCCACCAGCCCATTCAAAAACCCGGCACATGAGAGTTGACGGGAGAAGGGACGAAGAGACACATGTAGTGAAACAAACAGGGCAACCAGGGCAAACAGAAAGATCGTTGGGCAAGGGGGTGGCTTTGCAGGGCCTTTTCGGGCCATCCCTGGGGCCCGCGTGGAGGCGGATCGGATCGGAACCAAGGCCCATCGTCGGCCGAAAACGAAGCACAGAAGCGAGACACACGAGGCGAAGCCTACACGCAGTGTAAAAGCTTGCGAGGAACGAAGCCTACGAGGCGACAGTAAAGACTTGCGGGCGAGCGCCCCTGGCTCAGGCGTGACGCCACACCCAGTGCGAAGGACGGCCGTCGCCACGATGGAAGGCTTCGGGGCGCCAGGCAGGGAGGTGGGCACGGGACGCTCGAGGGCCCAGGCACAGGGTTCGTCTCGGTTCCTCCAGTTCGATTCGAGTCGAGCTCGATGGTTTCAGTGTGGCGTGCGCCAACCAAGCCGGGATCGGCGTCACCCTAAGATCGGAGGTGAGGCGGTGAGATCGAAGTGGAGCGGCGAGCCCCCCTACCGGGAAATCGATTTCGGTTTCGTGTTCGTGCGTGCCGTGCGGGCGGGGCGAAGCTGCGTGGGCGGGCGAGAGAAAGTCTCCTGTGGCTGAGGCGCGGCCGGACCAAATGACTCCCTTCCGGGTGGCCGGTGGCCCGCGGTGTCCCGCCGGTGTCCCGCTGGTGTCCCGTGTGGCTGAGGCGCGGCCGGACCAAATGACTCCCTTCCGGGCGGCCTGTGGCCCGCGGTGTCCCGCCGGTGTCCCGCTGGTGTCCCGTGTGGCTGAGGCGCGGCCGGACCAAATGACTCCCTTCCGGGCGGCCGGGGGCCCGCGGTGTCCCGCCGGTGTCCCGCGGTGTCCCGCGGTGTCCCGCGGTGTCCCGCGGTGCGGTGTCCCGCCGGTGTCCCGCGGTGTCCCGCGAGGATGATGATGAGATGATGATGATGATGATGATGATGATGATGATGATGATGATGATGATGATGATGATGATGATGATGATGATGATGATGATGATGATGAGGATGATGAATGATGGTGATGATGATGATGATGATGATGATGATGATGATGATGATGATGATGATGATGATGATGAATGGGTGTCCCGATGAAGATGATGATCATGTGATTCATGATGGTGCGATGATGATGATAGTGTCCCGATAATGAGGATGATGATGCTCATGATGATTATGTTGATGATGATGACGATGATGGTGTCCCGATGATGATGATGATGATGATGATGATGATGATGATGATGATGATGATGATGATGATTCCGATGATGTTGGTGATGATGATGTTGATGGAAATGGTGTCCCGGCGATGATGATGTTGATGATGATGATGTTGATGATGATTATGGTGTCCCGATGATGATGTTGCTGATGATGATGATGATGATGATGGTGATGGTGATGATGGTGATGCTGATGGTGTCCCGATGATGATAATAATGATAATGACGATGTTGATGATGATGTTGCTCATGATGATGATTATGATGATGATGGTGCCCAAATGATGATGATGTTGTTGATGATGATGATGATGCCGATGATGATGATGATGCGAGGATCATGATGATGGTGTCCCGAGGGTGATGACGATGTTGATGATAAGGTTGATGATAAGAACGATGGTGATCATGATGGTGTCCCGATTATGATGATGATTATGATGATGCTGCTGATGATGATGACGATGACTGTGTCCCGATGATGATAATGATGATGATGATGTTGATGATGAGAGGATGATGGTGATGATGATGATGTTGTCCCGATGATGATGCTGACGTTGATGTTGATGTTTATGATGATGATGATGATGATGATGATGATGATGATGATGATGATGACGGTGCCCTCATGATGATGACGATGTTGGTGATGATGTTGATGTTGATGATGTTGATGATGATGATGATGATGATGACGACGTTGATTGTGAGAGCGATTGTGATATCGATAGTGAGATCGATATTGAGACCGAATGTGAGATCGATTGGGTGATCGATTGTGAGATCAATTGTGAGATCGATCGAATGAGATAGATCGAGTGAGATCGATTGTGAGATCGATCGAGTGAGATCGATCGAGTGAGACCGATCGAGTGAGAGGTTGGTTCCCCCCCCCCCGAACCTCCTTATCACCCGAAGGGTGGTCGTATAGGTACTTATACTATATGTGCGTCGCCCCCACAGGGTCGACGCGCGCACCGAAAAATCTTGTAGTACATGCGTCGTGGCGGGCGCTTTCTGGCCACACCGCTCGGGAAACGATGTACTACAAGATGGGTATACTGTATGTTCGGGTCGGACGCGCGCCTCCAAGGAGGACATATAGTACTAGTATGTCTCTGTGCGTTCCATGGGAGGAAGGACGCGGGAAGGGAGAGACTGGCCGCACAACATGTGCGACAGAGAGGCCCCACACGGCACATGGAGTGTGAGGCGACCTGCGGGCACGCAGCCTCGCCCAGGGCAGCTATGCAGACCAAATTCTGCAGCACAAAATGGCGGACAGCCAACACCGATCTACCGATAAGTCTTGCATGTCCTTTTACAGGAGGAGTATTCAAAAATAGTCGAAAATAGTCTGGGGACGATTTTTGACTACCTTTTGAGCATGTTTAAATATGTTTGGGTACTGTTTAATACTTCGCCAAACAATCCCCCTGTAGGGTGACATGCTCGACCTAGATCTACCGGTAGCGGTCACGCGTGCACCACGGAAGGGCATCGACGGAGCGCAGGCAGGTTGTGTGCAGACAGCATTATCAATTGGGGCCGCAGGCACGTGCGTTGACCCAAAGGCGAATGGGGGAGATCACGATGGGGGAGCATCCTCCTCCTCCTCTTCCTCGGGCTCCCTGTGTAGGGTCACGGAACGTGTGAGGGGTGGGCCGAAACGGGTGCGGCGGTGCCACGCGGACTGCCATTGAAGCCTGAGGTCGCGAAGCATGTGAGGGATGTGCCGAAAGGGGTGCGGTGGTGCCATGCGGGCGCTGCCACTTGGACCTTCGTTAGAGCTCCCAATGGTGCCACAACGCGTGCGAAGGGTGTGCCGCAACGGGTGCGGTAGTGCCATGCGGGCGATGCCACTGGGGCCGTCGGTGGAGCTCCTTCTAGAGCCAATCAATGTATGAGGCGTGTGCCGAAACGGGGCCGGTTGTGCCATGCGGGCGTTGCCATTGGAGCCTTCGGTGGAGCTCCTTATATGGGGCGACGAAGCGTGTGAGGGGTGGGCCGAAACGGGTGTGGTGGTGCCATGCGGGCGCTGCCATTGGAGCCTTAGGTGGAGCTCTCTATGGGGTCATGAAGCGTGTGAGGGGTGTGCCGAAAGGGGTGCGGTAGTGCCATGCGGGTGCTGCATTCGGGGCCTTCAGTGGAGCTCCTTATGGGGCCACGCAACGTGTGAGGGATGTGCCAAAACAGAGGCATGCGAGGCCACTTGGCAGGAGGGATGAGGAGAGGAAGGGGGAGGAGGACGGAGAAGGAGGAGACGCGGGGCAGTCCCTTCAAGACGGGGACCCCACACGGGATGGTTGGGACAAACACTCCAGATCTCTTCGCCCTGCCAAATCAACCGAAGCTCGTGCTGAATGAATCCTCCTCCTCTTCTCCTCCTCCTCCTCCGCCTCTCTCCTCCTCCTCCTCCTCCTCCTCCTCCTCCTCCTCCTCATCTCCTCCTCCTCCTCCTCCTCCTCCTCCTCCTTCTCCTCCTCTTCCTCCCCCTCCTCCCCCTCTCCTCCTCCCCCTCCTCCCCCCCTTCCCCTCCTCCTCCTTCCCTCCTCCGTCTTCCTCCTCCTCCTCCCCCTCTTCCTCCTCCCTCCTCCTCCTCCTCCTCCTCCTCTTCCTACCCCCTCCTCCTCCCCCTCCTCCTCCTCCTCCCCCTCCTCCTCCTCCTCCCCCTCCTCCTCCCCCTCCTCCTCCTCCGCCTCCTCCTCCTCCTACCCCTCCCCCTCCTCCTCCTCCCCTCCCTCCTCCTCCTCCTCCTCCTCCTCTCCTCCTCCTCCTCCTCCTCCTCCCCCTCCTCCTCCTCCTCCTCCTCCTCCTCCTCCTCCTCCTCCTCCTCCTCCTCCTCCTCCTCCTCCTCCTCCTCCTCCTCCTCCTCCCTCTCCCCCCCTCCTCCTCCACAAGAGCCGCGCCGCCTCCCTCAGGAGGAGGCCGAGGTGAACTGCACCCCCGAGGAGCTGAGCGCCATGGAGGAGGAGGCCTCGGCGCGTCGAGAGCCGATGCCGATGCTCGTCGTCGTCGTCGTCGTCGTCGTCGTCGTCGTCGTCGTCGTCGTCGTCGTCGTCGTCCGTCGTCGGTCGTCGGTCGTCGGTCGTCGGTCGTCGGTCGTCGTCGGTCGTCATCGCTCGTCGCTCGTCGCTCGTCGGTTGTCCGTCGTCGCTCGCTGGCGTGCCGTGTGCGCAGCTGCGCTGCGCAGTGTCGCGCGGCGTTCTGCTCTGTTGTCCGGCGGCAAGCGAGGGGGACGAGGCCCTCTCAGAAGGCGGTTGGGCTTCTCAGAAGCTCCGTGGCCTTTCAAGAGGTCTTCCCCTCTCCTCCCCACACGGTTTCCCGCATCCCCCAGCCACCTCCCCCTTCCCACCCCGCCTTGCCGTAGCGCTCCTCCCGCCCCCCCATATGTTGCTCATCCCCTCCCATGACCACGGCTTCTGCCGCCGCCGCCTCATCCTCTTCCGCCTCCTCTTCCTCCTCCTCCTTCGCCGCTCATCGTCCTGCGTTCCTCATCTTCCTCTCAGCATCCATCTTCCTTCACCTCCCTTCTCCTCGCTCCCCCACTGCCTCTGTCAGTTTGGCGATCCTCCGTATATGTGCCGCCGATGTGATTCGTACACTTGGAAAGTGCTAATGTCAATCGTTGCCGTCCTACAGGCAACGCGCATAGTAAGGACGAGCGCCTTCCGAGGGTACCCTTATGTCCTTGCCTCTTCGGCCTGTACATCGCGGTCTTCGCTGGCCAGCCTCTCAAGGCCCCCTTGGCGCGGGCAGCGTCCTTCGGCTGCGCGGCTCACCTGTCCCATCGCCTTCCTCTTCCTACAAGTGCCGAGCTTGTCTTGTGCTGTTCCTCCGCCTCAGCCCCTGTGCGGGTGCGACCTGGGCCGTGTGCCCCCGCGCAGGTGAAGGAGATGGAGGCGTCGGTGAGGAAGGACGCGAAGTCCCAGGGCCTCTTCCTAGGCCTGCCCCTTGGGCCAGGAGGAGGAGGAGGAGGAGGAGGAGGAGGAGGAGCAGCAGGAGGGGGAGGAGGAGGAGGAGCAGGAGGAGCAGGAGGAGCAGGAGGAGCAGGAGGAGGGGCGAGGTCTAGTTTGGGTATGGGTTGGGCGGCGCCCCGCGGTACCCCCCACAACCTCCCACGCAAGCTCACAAACATGGGAGAAGGAGGAGGAGGAGGAGGAGGAGGAGGAGGAGGAGGAGGAGGAGGGGGACGAGGAGGAGGAGGAGGAGGAGGAGGAGGAGGAGGAGGGGGACGAGGAGGAGGAGGAGGAGGAGGCACTGGAGGCACTACTAGGACGAAGCTTTTTTCCCAAGACGCAGACAAGGAACAGGGAGGATG
>CAUYUJ010008713.1:382500-385000 GCA_963575745.1 Prorocentrum cordatum | reverse complement strand
GGATTCCGAAGGATTTCTAATAATTCCGAAGGATTCGCAAGGATTCCTAAAGATTCCTTAGGATTCCTAAGGACTGCTAAGGATTCACCGAGATTTCTACGGATTCCTCGGGATTCCTCATAATTCCAAAGGGTTTCTAAGGATTCCTGGGGATTCCGAAGGATTCCTAAGGATTCCTAAGGATTCCTGAGGATTCCGAGGGATTCCTAGGGATTCTTGGGGATTTCTATGGATTCCTAGGGATTCCTAGGGAGTGAAATCCTTAGGAATCCTTTCAAATCCTAAGGATTCGCTGGGCTTCCCAAGGATTTCACTAGGGACCCGGACGCGCAGGGCGTTCGGTTTACGCAAGAAGTCTTGAAGGATTCGCTAGGGATTCCTAAGGATTCCTAGGGATTCCCAAGGATTCTCACGGATTCCTGTGGATTCCTAGGTGGCGAAATCTTTAGGAATCTTTTCAAATCGGAAGGTGTCGCTGGGTTTCCGAAGGATTCCACCAGGGACCGGGCCGCGCAGGGCGTTCGGTTTGCGCAAGGAGTCTTAAGGATTCTCTGGGGATTCCTAAGGGTTCCGATGGATTCCTCAGGATTCCTAGAGATTCCGAGGGGTTCCTAAGGATTCGCTAAGAATTCATTGGGATTGTTAGATTCTGATGGATTCCGAGGGATTCGCTGGGGGGTCCTCAGGACTCCTAGGGATTCTTAAGGATTCCTAAGGATTCCTGCAGATTCCTAGGTAGTGAAATCTTTGAGAATCTCTGCAAATCCTAAGGATTTGCTGGGCGTCCGAAGGATTCCACTAGGGACCCCGACGCTCAGGGCGTTCGGTTCGTGCAAGGAGTCGCTAGGGATTCCTAAGGTCTCCTAGAGATTCCGAGGGGTTCCAATGGACTCCTAGGGATTCGCAATGGATTCCTAAGGATTCCTTGAGATTCCGAGGGATTCCCATGGATTCCTAAGGATTCCTGAGGATTCTTAATAATTCGAAGGATTCCTACGGATTCCTATGGATCCCTGGATTCCTAAGGATTCTGATGGATTTCTAGATTCTTGCGGATTCCTCAGGATTCCTAGGGATTCCTAAGGATTCCTCAGGATTCCTACGGATTCATAAGGATTCCTAAGGATTCCTAGGGAGTCCTAGGGAATCCTAGGTAGTGAAGCCCTTAGGAACCCATGCAAATCATAAGGATTCGCTGGGTTTCCGAAAAATTTTCGCTCAGGACCTGGACGCGCAGGGCGTTCGGTTTGCGCAAGGAGTCTGAAGGATTCGCCAGGGATTCCGAAGGATTCCTCAGGATTCTTCCCCAGGGATTCCGAAGGATTCCCAAGGATTCTTAGGAATTCCTAAGGATTCATGCGTATTCCTCAGGATTCCTAGGGATTCCTACGGATTCCTAGAAATTCTTCCGGATTCATTTGGATTCCTGAGGAATCCTACAGATTCGTATGGATTCCTAAGGATTCCTAGGGAATGCTAGGTAGTGAAATCCTTAGGAATCTTTGCAAATCGTAAGGATTCGCTGGTTTTCCGAAGGATGTTACTAGGGACCAGGACGCGCAGGGCCTTCGGTTTTGGCAAGGAGTCGTAAAGATTCGCTAGAGTTCCTTAGGGATTCCTAGGGATTCCTAAGGATTCCTACGGATTCCGAAGAATTCCTATGGATTCCCAGGGATTCCCAGGAATTCCTAAGGGGTCCCTCAGGATTCCGATGGATTCCTAACGATTCCGAAGGATTCCTAAGGATGCCTCAGGATTCCTAAGGATTCCTAGGGATCCCTAAGGATTCCTACGGATTCGTACAGATTCTCCAGAATTCATAAGAATTCCTAAGGATCCCTATGGATTCTTGAGGATTCCTACGGATTCCTAGAGATTCTTCAGAATTCATAAGAAGTCCGATGGATTCCTATGGATTCCTATGGATTCTTCGGGATTCCTAAGGATCCCTAAGGATTCCTAATGATTCCGAAGGATTCCTACGGATTCCGAAGGATTCTTAATTCCCAACCTTCCTTGGTTGGGTATTCGTTTTGAATAGAGCAGTGTGGTCTCCACTCCTTTCTTCCTTCCCGTCCCGCCTCCCTCTTGCCTCCTCCTGTTTTGCTTGCGGGGGGCTGCGATCTGTGAAACTGTCGCCACTTTCGAGGCCTGCTGGGGGGCCCAGCACAGTGACGCCACGGGCGGATTCAAATTAGACCTCGCCATCCCTGGGGGGCTGCGATCTGTGAAACTGTCGCCACTTTCGAGGCCTGCTGGGGGGCCCAGCACAGTGACGCCACTTGCGGATTCAAATTTGACCTCGCCATCCTTGGGGGGGCTGCGTTCTGTGAAACTGTCGCCACTTTCGAGGCCTGCTGTGGGGGCCCAGCACAGTGACGCCACGGGCGGATTCAAATTAGACCTCGCTATCCCTGGGGGGCTGCGATCTGTGAAACTGTCGCCACTTTCGAGGCCTGCTGGGGGGCCCAGCACAGTGACGCCACGGGCGGATTCAAAT